>JAQNCB010000004.1:26674048-26684941 GCA_030068295.1 Euristhmus nudiceps | reverse complement strand
GGTTGGAGTGAACATAGTCAGGAAGGTAGCTCTCCAGGAGCAGGACTGAGCACCCCTGAACTAGATGATCTTCCACGTCTTCAGTCCTGGGGATGTGGCATCTACGTTTTACAAAAAATAATTTTGCATTTTGATTTCTTTGACCACAGGACAGTTTTACACTTCACCTTGGTCCATTTTGAATGTGTTTTGCTCCAGATAAGATGGTGGCATTTCTGGATCATCTTCACATGTGGTTTCTTCTTTGCATGATGGAGCTAAAACCTAAATTTTTTTTTTGATGGCACTGCAAATTACGTTTACAAGCATCAATTTCCGGAACTGTTCCTGAGCCCAAGGAGTGATTTTCATGACAGACTTGTGCCCGATTTTTATACATTGCCACCTGAGGGCCCAAAGATCACGGACATCGAAATGATAATTTTTTGCCTAACCCCTTGTAAACACAGATGTATCCAGATTCTGAAACTCTTTTGATGATGTTATGTACTGTGGATGAGAGAGTCAGTCATCACAGTTTTACATTGAGGAAGATTTATCATGAAATTGTTCGACAATCTGTAGATACAGTCTGCATATTGGTGAACCACATGCTGTGACTAGCTGCTCTTTTTGTACCCCGTCATATACTGACCTGTTGACAATTATCCAGATTAGTTTCAAAATGTTCCTCCAGCTGTTTTCTTTTAGTACCGCTTACTTTTCCAGATTTTTGTTGCTTTGTCCCAACTGTTTTTTTTTTTTGTTTTGTTTTTTTTTTTTTATAAAGACATGTTGCTGCTATCCAATTTAAAATAAGCTAATGTTTATATGAAATAGTAAATTGCCTCACTTTTAGATATGTCTTCTTTGTTCTATTATATCTAAAATAGGGATGTATATGATTTGAAAATACTGATATTTACATTTTACAGTGTCCCAACCTTTTTCAAATTCGTTGTACATTGAATTATTTAGATGCACACTACAGAACATGTACAGACGCTCCCCAACTTACGGGCTTTCTTTTTACGAACATTCAGAGATACGAACAAAGTCGCCTGTAAGTCAGATTTTGTGTTTAGCTCTTTTCTGTGTAGTCCGTCTTTCCAACGCTGATACCAACGCCCGGCGCTGCGATCATAAACAGACCTTCCGACCCAGCATCACTCTCCTCTGCCCATTTCGTCATGTGTTACCCGAGTGTTCAGACGTTGTCAGTGAAGTCTTGTGTTTTATTGTTCCTTTGTTCGTACATCCCTGAGCCAATATGGTTGGAGAAAAGTGAAAGAAAAGGCGGCGAGCCATCTCATTTGAAACAAAGGTGGCGATTATAAAGAAACTTGATGCTGGTGAGAAAATGGTCAATGTGACACGTTACTTACAGAGGTTACTTATACACATACCAACAACTTACCAACAAATTCACCTAACGAACGGCTGTTCAGAACGTAACTCGTTCGTAAGTTGGGGAGCGTCTGTACTTAAGCCTAGTTTGGTCACAGGGAAGCTGGGACCTATCTCAGCAACTCTGGGTGAAGGTGGGATACACCTTGAATAGCTTTCCAGTCCACTGGAGGGCCGCCGCACGCACGCACACACAATTTGGAACAAACAATTAGCATGATATGCATGTCTCTGGCCTGTGGGAGAAAACCAGAGTCCCCAGGGAAAACTCATAAAAGCAAAAGGAGAGCAACGCCCACGCCAAGCCAGCAACTCAAATCCACGACCCTCTTTCTGTGAGGCGGACGTGATAACCAATATGCCTCCATACCACCCAGAACCCGAATTGCTTTGCTCCTTGCACAACAACATTGAGCTAGAAGCACTCAGACTCGGTACAGTTAGAATAAAATTCATTAATTAAAAAAAACCCCAAACAGCTATAATATAATAAAAACTTGCTTGTAAATGTAGGCATCACAGTGGTGTAGTGGTTAACACAGACACCTAACAGTAAGAAGATCCCGGGTTCGAATCCCAGGCTCTATGAGGGCGTTTCTGTGCGAAGTTTCCCAGTGTGGGTTTCTTTCAGGTACTCTCTGGTTTCCTCCCACAGTCGAAAAACATGCACTTTTGGCTAACCGATTGTTCCAAATTGACCCTAGGTGTTTGTTACCTTGCAATGGTCAATACATAAGCTATGATACCACCCCAGTGTTGGTTGAGATGAGCTCGAGTCGTCCTGGCAACCTTAGCAGGGTTAAGTGTTTCGGCAAATGAGGGTGTGCGCGCGTGCAAATGTCAAAAAGCTGAGACTGGGTTTAATGTGAAAATTTCCCTGTAGGTTTGACGATTAATATTTTTAACTCGGACCTTTAATGACGTGCCCATGATGATGAGAAGGTCCGCTTTGGGGAAGTCCGTTTCATGTTGGAAATACTTTTCAGGTAGATCCTCTCCGAAAAACACGACATTCGGCTTGACTGTAGCAGAACAGAACGTACACGTGGGGACTTCGTCGCTCATGATGGCTTTCTGAAAAGAAGGTAAAATCAAAGGAGACGATCATGATCATGGAACGGTTCTTGTACAGCAGCTGTTACTTGATGCCTTTAATCTTCACCTTGGCTTCGTCTGCAGGAAACGGTGTATAGCACAGGTGACAGGAAGCCGTCGCAAAACTCCCATGAGCTTCCACCAGTTTATCGTCAGGAATACCACACACTACAAAAGAATGGAGAAGACAAAACATTTCTCATTGCTGCTTTTTTCCCCCTGAAAGAAAAAAAAAAAGTGTCTAAATAGTTATTAAAATTTTTGTTAAACATACTTTTCTCCAAGCCGTCGATGTTCTGGGTGTACATGCGGAGCAGCAGACCTTTCTGATGCAACATACGGATAAAGTAATGGATGTAATTGGGTCGATGTCTACCAGGGTACAGCTCTTTGGCCAGAGAGAAGAAAGGACGAGGGTCATCAGAGAAGTAGTCAATATTGAAGACGGCTTCAGGGTAGGGAACGTTGTACTTCTCTAGGTTGGCATATAAACCTGTGCCTGGTGTCCTGACAGGGAAAAAAAAAGCTGGTATCAAAAACAACCTGTGATTTGTGGCACGTTATGACAGAAGGCACTGATTAGGTTTGCATTCGGTGTATGTATGAGCTGCGCAGTTGTGTTCACATAAAATCAGTTGTGTACGTGTGTGTGTGTGTGGGGGGGGGGGGGGGGTTCAGATCTGAAGGTGAAATCAAACAATTCCTGTATATTATTATTATTTACTATATATTACAACTGTATAGTCCTGTGATACTCTGTTGTTCATACATCAACTGATGTTTCTCGTGGACTTTTAAATGACACCTACAACAGTCCTAGGAATCTCCTGTTGTATTAAACATGACTGGCTGCCATGGTACCACACTGAATATGATTATTGCCTATTAAAACAGCATCTGCCGTATATGGTTTCTTCCACTTGTACCCAAGTAACCTGCCCACGATTACAACCATTTCAGAATGATTGATCTCAGTCTCTCAATTTCTGAATCACTTAATACTATAGGTAGACTTCAATACGGTCACGTGGCCAGGCGTTGCCCCTGGTTACAAAAGCACGTTCCCATACTGGAGGCCACACATACAGTTCACCACGCCAAAGGATGCAGGCTGACGCAATAGCTCTCTCTAATTACTTTCTTCATCTTCCGACCGGCACCGCAGAGCTACTTTCAGAAATTAGCTTTGTGTGGCGAAACTGGACCTTACAAACGTGTATCACCACCGAGTGCAGACTGAACACCGCGCAGTCCGAAATGTTCTTGAAAAAATATTAATACATCAAACCGCTGCACTTCATATTTTGGGAGAAAAGAAACACATGCTAACGGTCGGGGCTTCACTCAGGTGCTTCCACACAGCTGAACTAGCTAACAGCACGCACCTTCCCTCAGTCACATTGCTTGTGACATCATGGTTCATACTGAGTGGCGTATTTAAAAATGAATGATTATTCATTAGTACATTAAACAGCTGCACATCGACAGCAGAAAAGAAGCACACGCTAAACGTTGGGGCTTCACTCAGTTGCGTTTACCGAGCCGAACTAGCTAACAGCACACACCTTCCCTCAGTCTCTGCTTTGCTTTCAATATTATTTCTAATGAGTAACTTTCTCATTATTATAAACAAAACAAGACACAAAATATTAGCTTTACACGTATGCTCACCGGTTATAATAAAATGGGCACTGCAAACATGGATCTTTGCATCCAAATCTGCTCTGGAGACACTGCTTTAGCATTTAGCTCGCCGTTTTCTAGAGAGTTCTTTAGCATGCTCACCCTGGCTTTCAATAATTGCTGGGACACTGAAAAAACACCCGTCTCTTTCCCTCTACATGCGGTTGGAACAATCGATCACGGCATATTTACTCTACGTCCTACATTCACAGCCTCCACAGGGCCACCAGTATGGTGCCGCAGCAGTGCGTTCTCATTGGATTCCAGATTGTGACGCATATTGCGTAAGATTTATTAGGTTCGCTGGGAGACTGGAGCCTATATCATCCTACACTTAGAAAAGGTGGAATAGCTTGCCAGACCATGGCAGAGCCGACATATACGCGCACATACCCACACAACCATTCACAGTCACTTTTGGAACAGCCACTTAGCCTAATCTTCATGTATTTGGACTGGGAGGAAACCACAGCGTTCTGAGGAAACCCACACAGTGAGGAGAACTTGAACTGAGGACCTTCTTGCTGTGAAGCAGACGTGCTAACCACTACCCCACTGTTCCGCCCTGTTTCATGGGGTGGATCGTCCATAGAAACCTTACTTCCCTTTCTAAGTTTAACGACAAAAAAAGGGATAAACTCACACTGACTGGCCATTAAGATTTTACATTTTTTTTAATTTTATAAATTTTTTTATTTTATTTTTTTATATTGCAGCATTTCATGTTAAAGAGAAACCTAGACAACAAAGTCGTGTGTACTAAATCCGCGCTTTTCCATAAAATTAAACCCATCAATGACCAATCAGAATAGAGAATTCAGCACTGCTAATGGGCTGCAGTGCATTGCTTGGAACAAAGAGGGGAATCTCACCTAAAGTCAGGTATACCACTGGCTGTGCTGATTCCAGCACCAGCCACCACCACCACGTTACGCAATCGCCCCAGCTTCATCAGCCGACCCACGGTCTCAAGCGCCCCCCGTGGGACTGAGCGCCCTGAAGTGCTCTTACCGACATCATTGCCTGCTTTTGATGGCTTCCCTTTCCTGAAATCATGAGTAGAACTCGATCATTTTAATAATCCTAGTAATTGGTGCAATTACAAAACACACCACTGCGTCTCACCGTGATAATAAAGCCTGCAGCTCGCTCACTCTCATGAGGCTCAGGTCATCCAGTAGGACTGAGTCTGAGGGTTTGCTCGGATGAGAGGACGATGACGCGGACTCCTGAGAGCTGACGGAACTGCGGGTCACTCTGCTGAATCCATGCTGGTTGCTTCTTCTCTCCCTGCTCATCTTTGCTTTGCTCATGCCTGCACCTGCAGAAACAGGTGTGGGACCAATTTTACAAAATGAAACGTTAGTGAGAATAAATTGTTAAAAGATGTAAGGTCCCTTAAAAAAATCTGTAATTGGTGGTAAATTGCTGGAGTGTAAGAAGAAGAAAAGAATTTGTGTGATGTCAGAGGAAATAAACCTTCCGGGGGGGCAATTTAGTAGGTCTGCTCCAGTAACCAGTAAATATGATGTTTCAAATAATACACTATGTAGTTTTTGCTATTGCACACAAACTTACAGAAGCCGGCAGCTTGTGAGTATGATGTACGTGTAAAAGGTGTTTACACAGCAGATAAGACCAAACAAGACTCATTAGGAGATGAAAAACCCCCTTGGCCTCCTCATGCCAGAAAATATGAACTGAAGAAATCCCAAAACAACAAAATACAGTGCTGAGCAAAACTAATGGACAAATTTGATAAGACATCTTAACCCTAGAATGGTTACCCTCTAATTTGCTAACGTGGAAGGTAAACCTTGTGGGAATTTTACCCTAAAATAAATAACGCTTATAACACGCTTATAACACGCTTATAACACGCTTATAACACGCTTATAACACGCTTATAACACGCTGCCAGACATACGAGTTACACAACCACCTCAATTACACCAGGTGAATTCCACCCTGGTAACCGTTCTAGGGTTAAACCGGTTTAGAGTTCTAAGCCGGAATTTAAATTATTACAGACGGACAGCATAATGAACAGACGCACAGACGGACGAGCGTACTGATCAGGATTTCCCCATGCAGTTCATGCTGGGGAATAAAAATGCAAAAACAGGGCATATGAGATGTTTGCATAGACAGGGTGTCATGTGATTATTTCTGCTTCATGCTCATTTCAAACCACGACTGTGTGATGGAGTCGTCTAGAAGTCCTGACAATCTCTCTCCTTTATACTGTATGTGCACAAGGAGGGGTGTTTTCTCTATTACGCACGCACGCACACACACACACACACACCCCTAAACTCTGGACGGAGTGAATCCTACCACACGATCTGTTGTCGTATAATTTGTTTCTTATTTTCAGCATAAAATGAATAATCCAGTGTACCAAAATAATCCATTAACACTGTAATCGATCACTCAAAACATGAAGCCAGAGAAAACAGAGGCTAAAACACACACAAAAGGAACACATTTACATTTCTATTCAACCAACTGGACCGAGATATTGAACACAACATCGACCAACATGACAGAATCAAATACTGCTTGGGTGTGGAAGTAATGCTACAATGCCACATGCCAGAAATGATTAAAAATTATGAAAGAATGAATGAAATACAGGATTGATTCTCACTGACCAAAACTTAACCTGAGTCTAACACGAGGGAATTTAATCTCCAAATTGCTTCAAAAAGCAAACAGATTTGATGTTGAATTCCACAATAAGCTGTTACAACTGAGAGGGAAAAAAATAAGATTTTTTTCTCCCACACAAATAAATAAAAAGGCCATAGTTTATGTGACAATTAATGCATGTTTTTTTTAACCCTAGAATGGTTACCCTCTAATTTGCTAATGTGGAAGATAAACCTGGGAGAAATTTTACCCTAAATTAAATAATATGTAATAACATACTTATGACACGCTTGTAGCTGCCAGATGTAGGAGTTACACAACCACCTCAATTACACCGGGTGAATTCCACCCTGGTAACCGTTCTAGGGTTAAACTATGCCATGTTTATAGAGTTTTTACTATTTATTCCTTTTCTGGATTCAGCAACAAGTCCCTCAATCTGTGAGCATTATCTCAGATCCAGCAGCTTCTGAAGCTATATTTAAATGGCAGTTAAACCAAAATCACAGCACGGCTCTTTTGTTTTCTCTCGCTTTGGTTAGTGAAAAGCTTCAAATGTTTTAAAACTGTCACCTCACAAACAAAAGCTAATGGCCGTAATATATTTAGTGTTCCCCCTCTGTTGGGCAGCTATGCTAATACAGCTCACAGCTGTGGCAGCTTTACCGCCCAGAGAAGGTGGAAGGGGGTTTGTGGGGTCCAGGATTGACTGTGTGTCAACAAACCCAGCTGGAACAGAAAGAAGGAAGCCCCTCCAGGCCCCTTGAACATGGCAAAAGGAGAGAGCATGAACCGAGATAGATGATTCAGGGGTAAATTTCAATAAAGAGAATACAGAGGAGGCAACAGAGATGTGGGAGTGTGTTGCCAAAGCAAGCAAAATATTCAGCCAAATGAGTGCAAGTGGCGACAGTGTGCTGGAAATCAAATTACCACATAAGGGATGGTATTAAAAGGGGCAGCACCATGGTGGCTTGAAGGAAATATATTAAATATTGTGAAGGGTGTTAACAAACAAAATAATCATTCATATGAAAGGAGATTTAGTTGACATGTACCAGAAATGATGGATTCACACATTAAGTTTCTTCGGGTTTTGCAACTCGATCTCAATGTCTGAAACCTGTTCAGTACAAGATTCAAAAATCATGTTGCAGTCTATTTCCATCCGCTCTGTATTGGGCTCAAAAACTTGAAAGCTCTTTTTATGTTCAAGCTGAAAGGCTATTTAACAAATACAGACAAGTAGTTTGGACATTCATGGCATTACTGGTATATCTTCAAGATATGAACCTTTGGCTACATTTGAGTCTCATCTCCTTTTATCTCAAAGGTTTATCGGCAACCAGTCGAAACACTGAATGTATGGTTTACTACTACTACTTTTCTTTCAGCTTCTCCCCTCAGGGGACGCCACAGCGAATCATCTGTTTCCATCCATCCCTGTCCTCCGCATCCTCTTGTCTCACACCAAATAACCTCATATCCTCTCTCAGTGCATCCATGTACCTTCTCTTTGGTTGAAAGTATAGTTTATACGGAGTAGAAAAACACTGGTCAACCAAACCAAACACATACAGACGCTCCCCAGCTTATGAATGAGTAACGTTCCGAACAGCCGTTCGTTAGGTGAATTTGTTCGTAAGTTGTTAGCACGTTTACAATTAACGCAGTGCTTCTCAATTATTTTCTGTGACGCCCCTCCCCCCTAGGAAGAAGAAAAAAAATTCTGTGCCCCCCACACGCCTGACTATAAATAAAATTATTTGTCGATAAAATTATTATTAGTACACCTCTGAATAAGTGTATCCTTATTAACATTAAAACAACAAAAAAAGAAATATAGTTCAACTTACAAAGAAAAACTTTAACATTCTTTCTCTTTTCACGTCATATCGCTTGCTCGCTGCAGAAATCCCTGACACCATAGCGCGACAATGAGAGCGCCACAGCCAAGTACTGTAGTGGATGTGCAATTACACTTAATTCTTGTACAGTACGGCCAAAAAAATGCGGAAGGTTTGTTTACGATTACACTGCCGGGCTTTGGTACCAGCGGCGGAAAGACGTACTACACAGGAAAAGGCGCTAAATACAAAATCTGACTTATAGGCAACTCTGTTCGTATCTCCGAATGTTCGTAAAACGAAAGTTCGTAAGTTGGGGAGCGTCTGTATACATTGGATTTTTAATTTTAAAGAACACACAAAACAAATTATGAAAATCCACTAACTACTATTATTTTATATAAACAAATGGCACAGCACTGTCCATTTCGAATGAAACTAAACGTCAGACCTTTTACATGGATAAAAAGGACAGGTGTGGCTCTGTGTCAGCTCAATCCCCAGAACCGCCAAGCCAAAAACTGTTGGGCTCTTGAGCAAGGCCCTTAATCCTCAACTGCTCAGTTTTAGAGTATTCATTAAAAGTTTGGACACACCTCCTACTTCAGTGCAAATGAGTGGGTGTGTCCAGACTTTTGACTGGTACTGCAAGTTATAGAAGCTGTTAAACAATTGTACCCTCCTCAGGCTGGGTTTTTCCTTTTCTCAAGTTATACTGCAAACCACTATACCCATACCTCTGAAAAGCTTTCTGCAGTCGAAGCTTGTGATGAGGGTATTTGGAATTTGGGAAATCACGAACAGTGGGTGAAGAGAATTTTGAGGTGCTTTTTGCTAGCTGTGCACTTTTGTACCACGCTCCAATCACAAGACATTTCTGAACATCATGTTCGTGTGATCAGAAATCTGATGGAGGTGAAACTAAAGTTCTTACAGGCAGAAAGGTGCACAGAACATAGACAAAAAGATATTTGAACCGGTGTTGTCCTTCAAAATAAGAAAATAGGGGTGCTACCTACTATTCAAGCATGGAGGCCGAGACTCGGAGGCGGAAAACCATAGACCCCAATTCCGTGTTCGTGCACACAGAACTTTGAGGAGGAATAATGATGGAACCTTGAAAAAGCTGTGCAAAAGAGGTCACACAGACAGCCACTTGATATTACAGCCAAACCACCAACTAACAGTTTTGAGAGATAGGAGGAAACTAGCAAGTCCACAACAGGACACAGAAAAAACCATGCACAACCCAACACGGACTCTGCAAAAGCTCAGGCCTGACCTGGGAACCTTGGAGCCGTGAGGTGGCAACACCCTCCCCTGTGCCATCCCCATTAATGAGTTAAAATCTGTCCCTGTGCTGGTATTGTGGGGCTGGTTTACAATGATCTCCAACTCTATAAAACAGCAATGTTAAGACAAAGAAATGCATCCATTAAAAAGGTAGCCTACATTACAGCATACTTACAAATTAAATAAGCAAGTTTTGTTACTGAAGAATGGTAAACTTAACCGAGGCTAGCGAGGCAGCCTAATCACAATCAGACAATAAGGCCAGTTCCACTGGAGTGAAAAACCCATCTATGGGTCATGGGAGGGTACCTGACAAACTGTACCAACTTTATCAGGGTAACAAACAAAAATCAAACCAAACAAAAACCCAAAGCACACCACCGATATTGATTTTGACTGCCAAGACATACCAGATGCTACTGGTTTTAAAAGCAGATTACATCTCTTTCTTCACCATCTCCTTTTTTTTCAAGCAACCAAGCTTACACCTTATGAGATTAAACTTCCCTATCTTCATTACTTTAATACCCATTTCTGAGGAGCTATTAAAAACTACAGGTGGCATGAGATCACTGCTTTTGTGTCCTGAGAGACACCGCTGAGCAGGGCCAATATAACCCAGCAGATCTTAATACGACTCCCTACAAAGCGTTCTAGTACATGTCCCCCAAAGAAAGAACAAGAATGAAAACACAGACATGGAGGACATAACAGATGAAGTCCGATGAGATACTGCATCAAGGAAACCATTTATACACCCTTTCGCATTTCATGTATGCAACTCATGTAACTAGTTTCACTATTAAGATTTTTCTAATGAGGTTTTAAACAATGATGGGAAGTAACTTACAAAAATTCACTGCATAATGGAATAATCAGATACAATATACAGGGATCCCTTGCTTTTCGCGGTTAATGGGGGGGGGGGGGGGGGGGG
>JAQNCB010000004.1:26608971-26620290 GCA_030068295.1 Euristhmus nudiceps | reverse complement strand
CTACCCCTCGTATATACAATTTTCAGTATTAGATAATAATAATGATATAATAATGATATAATAATAATAATAATATTATTATTATTATTATATATAAAAAATTATTAGCCACTTCTTCCCACCTTGACACCTTCCTCCCAGCTGAGCCACAGGTCTCCCCTGGTGAGGAAGCATGCAACAGCATGCCGCGCTAGGTGATGGATCCAGCCCTCCTGCCTCAGCTGAGTCATGATCGCGTCAATCCAAGGGAAGCCTGTTCTGCCTTCTGCCCATTTTGCTAATGCCTCTGGGTTATGGTCCCATGGGATCTGTACACATATGGGGTTGCCTTCCATCTTGTCGAAACGTGGCCTGTTCGTGGCAGCCGTGTAGAAGAACTCTCTCCATAGCAGCTGGCCATATAGAGACAGTGGAGGGGAAGTATTTTTCTTCACCTAATATTTACAGAGAAACAGTGGACAAAACTATTGTTGAAGGAACAATGGATGAATTGTAGGTTGATGGAATGAATTGTAGTATATAGGCATATTCCAGTCAGTATACACTTAATGACAGTACATCAAATCTACATACTAAATGGAAGCCTCGAGTCTGATGCTCACCTTTCTGTACAAGTCTGTGAGTTTGAAGTAGAAGAGCCTGCAGGAGAGGCAGCCGAAGCGGAGATAAGGGCTCAGACCTGTAGGGCTTGCCATTAATGAATTTGCATTCATTCTGGGACGTTCAAAGTTAGCCACCCATGCCTGCACAAATAGGGACATTATTAGTTCACCTATATGTTACCGCAACATTAAGCATATGGGATTTGGGCCATCAGTGATCTGCTACTGTAATAAATATACAGGCAGCTGAATTTTTTTTTTCCTTGAATCAGATTCCCATGAATCAGTAGGAGCTTCTCTACCAGTAAACAACCATCAACCAGTGAGTGTGAAGGCTAGGCACATGATTTCAGCTGACCTAACAATGTTGTGCATTAACAGTCAGGAACACACCCGGAGAAAGACACTATCCAGCACTTCGTATGCATCAAGGAGGAAGGCGTTGGTCAAACAGCCCTCATGGGCTCCTGAACTACTCATAAATCTTTTCTGTTTGGACATTCAAGAGCCAAGCTCAACTGTACAATTTTTAGCTACACACCCATCATCATTACCAGAACATCATCATATATTACTTTGACCTTCACAATATTTTGAAAAATGAGCTTTTAGACCAACACAGTAAAATACACACGAATATAATCCAATTCTCTATCAGCACTACGAAAGTTTTCTATTTGCATCATCGATACTACTAATGGAGATAATCTAGATTAAATGGAAAACAAATCCAAGATGCTAACAGTGAGTCTCTGAGATTCGCTTCTGCTCACCTTTCTCTCCAAATGCCTCTCCAGACGAGTCAAAGCCTCAGTCTCTCCTCCTGGCCACACAGCAGAAGGTAGACCATCGGTCTCAAAGCCTACACCAAAAAGACACGAGTGATGAACTAGCAAATATAAACACAAACCTAAGTAAGAAGCAAGCAAGCGTGCAAGTAGGTAAAGAAGCCATACCAAGCTCCTCCAGGGAAGGAACACCAAACTTCTCGTCGTGGTCAGCACCCACAGGCATGACACACTTGCTTAATGTCTCAGCAGTAATGGTCTCTGCTGGTGTTTCTACAGCATCCATTCGACTGATTATCGTCTGAAAGCGCTTATAGGTAAGAGGTGATTGTCCACCATTCAGCTCTATGATCCTAACATGCAATGGAGATACAGAACGTTTGACAAGATAAGGTTTTAAGAAACTACTGTATAAACACCTACAAGTCTTACATTCAATGATATACATAGAAACTTTACCAAAACCTATGGGATCATCAAATTTCAAGGATATGTTACCCAGGTGCTTTACTTCATAGCAAATAAACAAAGAACAGATATTCAGGGTTAGAGGAAAGAAAAATCAGAGTGCACTCATTCACACCCTTACCAAACCACAGAATCCTATTAGGGTCATGGGGAGAGGGGTGCCAATCTCAGCTGAAGGGGTAAAGGACAACAGCTCACCAGACCAATACAGGACTTACAGACAGACACACATTTCCATTCACACCAAGGGGCAATTTAGAACAGCCAATTCGCCTAATGTGCATGCTTTTTGACTGTCGGGGCAAAGCGGAGTACCCAGAGGAAACCCAAACAAACATGGAGAGAACATGCAAACTCCATACACCCGAGCCCTGGGCCTTTTTGCTGATGCTAATCATTACACCGCCAGGCTGCCCACACTAACACCTAAACAGTAAAAAACAAGATTACAGGTACATGTGCTGGATTTGTATTACTAGCGCTTTAAAAAGATCACATATGACATCAGTCAATCTGTCAGCCAACGTCAGTCCTTGCTTGCGTGTGAGTGCTATCACATTGCTACTACTACTACTACTAGGCATATACAGCGAAATGTTGCCTTCGTCACTGGCTGTTCCAGCCACAGAAATGACATGAATTCAGGGTTTAATCCTATTTGCTGGGCTACGTGGATCAGATGCCAGTCTATGATAACACATTTCATTCAATACTGAGCTGTGTCGCTAGAAAAATGGCAGACTGCAGAGCATACGGCTACACAAACAACGAGCACAAAAATCATGGATAACATAACATCGGCACAGGCCTTACTCAAAACGCTTCCTTTCGAATGCAACTCATTAGTCTGCAAAGACCACTTCAAGCAGACCTGCTATCGGCGTGACCTACTTACTTGGCACAAAGCCCAAGCTTTTACGTCTAAATCCGGACGCTGTTCCTTAGGAATTCCTTCATAAAATGTCAAAGGATGACAATAGAGGGGAACAAGTCAAAAGTGAGTACCTCTTGTATGCAGAGAGTTTTATCACCTAAAATGTCGTGCGAAGCCTGTTAATGTGGGCGGCACGGTGCCACAGCGGTTAACATGTTGACCTCGCAGCAAGGAGGTCATGGTTCAATTCCCCGGCTTGGGCCGTTTCTGTGTGGAGTTTGCATGTTCTCCACACGCTTGTGTGGGTTTCCTCCAAGTACTCTGGTTTCCTCCTACAGTCTAAAAGCATGCGCTCGAGGCTGATTGGTGCTTCCAAATCGCCCCTAGGTGTGAGTGTGACTATAAATGGTTGTGTTTCCTTGCAATGGGCTGGCAAGCTGTTCAGGGTGTACCCTGTCTTTGCCCAGACTCGGCTGAGATGGGCACCAGCCTCTCCAGGACCCTAATAGGATTAAGCAGCTTAGGAAATGAATGAATGAATGCTTGTTAACCTGCAATCGACAACCCAGTCCGAGTTTACTTCACCCAGCAAAAAATGTTTGTTCCGTGTTGGTTTAGTCTCTGCTAGTAATCCGCGGGATAAGATTGCCCAGCTTTATATGATCATTTTTGTTAAAATATGCACTGCATCACATAAACGTATTACATTACACACTGATTATGTTTTAAGGATGACCATTACCGATGCTCTTTAAACTAAAAAGAAAGATACCATTATTTGAAACAATCAGGTATTAGGTATAGGTAAGTATTCTTCATGAAATCCAAATGTTCACTATTAAAGAATCATTGTTTTTGTGTCATATCTGTGATTTGTTTATATGCAAACGAAGAAAATTTTTTTTTTACATCCTCTCAATTATGATGATATTTGCCTGGGGTTGTATGTCCGCAGAACATACATTTACCTCCTACGCTGCAACGGTTTGAACCCAAACCACCCTGTTTTTGAATAATGCTTTTCACCAGTCTTCATTTAGGGTGCCAACAAATCTGGGGCTGATCATACACTATTCATAAACCACTACCACCATCATCACACACTTCATTGGCTTGTTTTGCCATTTTCTGTTTCATGCAAACTTGAATTGAATTTTTTTTTTACATTAAAGAATTGCCCAGCACCATCCTGACATTAATGTTAAGTCCAGCAGCTGAGGCTCTGTAGGTTTTTTCCTGATGATCAGCAAACTGTGAGCTCAAACACAATGACACCCACAACCCACCAGTGTTTAACCACACTCACAGTCGCTTGCAATAAAAAAGGAAATGCCACAATCACAAATACAAAGCTGACGAGCCACATGGCAAAATGCACAGACACACACTCACTTCTCTGGCTCATAGAGTGTGTGGGAGATTCGAACGGTGATCTCCACCCCAGCCTCGTTGGCCAGCTTGTTGATGGCTGCATCCCTCTCCTTCCCAAATGGTTCGGAGTCATACTCGTATGACAGATGAGTGATCTTCCACTCCTGCAATAAAGAGCAATGTCTGCTTTCCTTCCTTTCTTTTCGAAATACAACATTGTCAAGTACACACAGCTTTCTCAGAGTGAATAAACCTCTTAATCTCTTCAGATCTGTTATCTGTAACAGTTTTGTGCCAAAAGGGCCATGTACTTCTTTGTGCCACAGATAACACCTATGTCATGCTTATATACACACACAACACAGCTCTTCACAGTCTATTATTTGTAGATTTATTTAACGAAATTAAGAAACATTTATGAGTTAATGTGAAATAAGCAGTCTGATAGTCTACACCAAATACATCATTTGAAGAAAATCTAAAGAAAAGGTTTTTCTACATAAACCTACTGTGCATACTGAATCAGGCTGTAATGGTTTAGCACCACTTCACTAATTGCCTCATAAAACACAACATTTAGAGTTTTTACAGCCTGGCCCACTCTAGGGCAACAGACAGGCCAAACTGGGGGAAAATACTTCATGATGAAATACAATATTAAAGTGTCTGCGATGACCTGGCGAGCTGTCCAGGGTGTACCCTGCCCTCGCCAAGAGTTGGCTGAGATGGGTGCCAGCCTCCCCGTGGCCCTAATTAGGAATAAGTGGATCAGAAAATGAATGAATGAATGAATGAATGAATATTAAAGTGTTCAATAACCAACTGTTTGAGAGTTCAGTTTATGCCTTTGAAATGTATATCATATCATAGGGTGAGGAGATTGCCATGGACTGCAAAAAGGACAACCAAATGGGTCCTTCAGAAGATGGAAGGAAATGGTTCGATGTTAAGGAAGTGGATGGCAGTCAGAACGATGACTTTTTTTGGACATGTGGTGAGACGAGAAGGACATCCTCCAAGGTTCAGTGGATGCAAGAAGAAAGCAAGGAAGACCAACAACAAGATCAAGAACTGGACCGGACTGGGCTTGGCAGCTGCCTGTGCTGCTGCGAGAGAGAGAAGTCATTGGTGAGAACTTGAGAACTGGTGAAGAATTGGTGAGAACTGCTGCGATGATTATGCAACTAGAATGGATGAGGGGCAGAGAGAGAGAGAGAGAGAGAGAGAGAGAGAGAGAGAGAGAGAGAGAGAGAGAGAGAGAGAGAGAGAGAGAGAGAGAGGAGAAGTGCAGTTACCTTGAAAAGCCTGGGAAAGATGTCAGTGGGCTGGCCTCTGATTACATACAGCCGCGAGTTAAGTTTGCGAAGGCTCGCATCCAGGTCCTCCAGACACTGCAATAAAAACCTGAAATATACAGAAATTTTGCAAACTGCATTATCCTTTATTAAGATAATTATTAAGAAGTACCCAGAAGAAACCCACGCAAGCACTGGGACAACATGAAAACTCCAGAGAGAAACTTCTCGCTGTAAGGCAGAAGTGCTAACCATGACACCACCCTATCTGTTTTTTTTATTATTATTTTTGATGCACTGTATTAATACCACAAGGGAAATTATTGCACCTGCATTTAGCCCATCCAAAGTGAGCACAAACACACACACACACATAAATGGTGAGCACACACACACACACTTGGAGCAGTGGGCTGCCACACATATTGGGGGCGCCCGGAGAGTAGTTGGGGGTTAGGTGCCTTTGCTCAAGGGCACTTCAGCAATGAACAGGGAGGAAGGGAAGATGGAGCTCACCACCCCACCGCCACACATTTTTCCTGCTTGCTCGGGACTCGGACCAGCGACCTTTCAGTCACAAAGCTGTTTCTCTTACCATTAGGCTACGGCCTATCAAAGGTAACATGGATTTAAAACTGCTCCTCCCACATGACTCAGAGCATCTCGAACTGGGGTTGCACTGCAGTAATCTGGGAATCCAGCTAACATGTAGCAAAACTACCGTCCGATTGATCTAAAGTGATGTTATAAATGGAAATGCAACAGATTTTCTTCCCCATAAACATTATAACAATTAAAAGAACAGCATGTACCTGACACTGTTAATATTCTTGGTTAAGCTTCCTCTGTACAAGTCCTAGTACATCTAGCTGGCAAGCTTATCGATCAGAGCAGATAATACGTTTATATTTCAGTCCTCGAACATAGAATTAATTTTTCATCAAATCATTTACAAAAATGATGTCAAACGAGCTAAAGAGCTTTAATTCTGCAGCAGTATATGCCCGTACAAAGGTCCTCAGGTCAGTCCCTCTTGTCAATGATTACAATAAACACTAAATGAGCTCCACCATTACACAAGGTCTGGGACCATTTTGTCCTTGCAGGACTTCCTGAGGGCTAAATCCTGTCTGAGCTGCATTTGTACTTTGCTTGGCCCGTCAGGGACATCACACTGAGACTGGATCAGCAGGGCAGAATCCCGTCTAGTCTAAGTGTTGATTCACAAATATGTCTGATCCATTCATAACCCTTACAGCTAGCTGGGACATCATTATTATTATTGTTATTGTTATTATTATGGTCAGAGCTCAATAGACAACAGCCCTCTCTTTCACATATGTCATCAAACAAGCATCTATTCTCAATTTCTAGCACATCAGGAGAACCCAAGAGAAAAATCCATGCTGTCTTTCTGTGGATCTTTGCGTTCCAGTAGAGGAAATAATATATATATATATATATGTGTGTGTGTGTGTGTGTGTGTGTGTGTGTGTGTGTGTGTACTGTTAACAGAACTGATGGCCACAGCACGACAAGGAAAAGTAGGTCAGTACATGGTACATTGCTGACACAGTGACCCAGTTCCATCTGTCCTGTACCAGAGCGGGAGACGCGAGTCCACTCCATGTTACGTCATCACCAGACTGTGGGAGTAATCCGCCTACTAAGATCACCCACTACTAAACACGGATACTGTCCCTAACACGGCTGTACCACAGCAACTTTATCCTAACCCTGAGCTGTACATATTATCTCGAGAACAGTACGTAAGTACTTTTACGAGACAGAAAGCTGCCTTTGTATTTAAGACGGCAAGTTGCGACGTGGAGTACAATGGTGTTAAACTGATATAACAGCACCCCGTTTCAGTCATAGTTGTGCGACAGTGCTATATAAATCAAGTTGTTCTGGTATAACATGGTATGAGCCAATGTTGCGCTTAAAACCAAAATACATCAAAAGTAACCTTGGAAACCAAGTGCAACTTTAACTGTACTAACTTCATGAGCACTTCTTGTGTGTAACCAATGATTAAAATTAGTGTATGAAGAGTTAATAAATAAATATTAATTTACAGGGGAAGAGAAATCAGTTTGGGCTGATAGTGGAGCTGGACCTTTCGTGCATGGTGGTGGTAGAACATCTGAAAAAATATGTTGACATGACTCTTGTGCCTCCCCGATGACCCAAGTTATTGCCCAGATGTTTCAATGCTCTCAATGTTTCAATGGAAAGGACCTCATTTCACTCTCTTTGATGATTTCCCTAAACCTTTTCATTTCCCAGATTAGAAAATCTGTGGGCTGTTACACCCAAGCCTAAAGGCTCATCAGTGCCGGTGTTTATCCCTGGTTTCTGTAGCATGAAGCCACTAGGAGGTCTATCGCAGGTTACCTTTCCAGTATTTTTCACTGGTACCCATTTATACTGCTGGGTGAACAGCGGCACACTTGTGGTTCAGAGGTCCTTGCCCAGGGGTCTTAGCACAATAGGGTCTCACTGGGATTCGAACCCACAACCTCCTGATCATGAGCCTAGCACCCTCACCGTAGGCCATCGGCCCCTCCCCAGATTCGTAGAGATGGGAAAATACAAAGTTAGCAAACGGTGTGTCAGTGCAGGATTGGCATTAGAGGCTTTTGGGATAATCTGGAAAGAGCCTGATGTAACAAGAGAGCTCCCAGATTAGATACAAGTGCAAGCAAGTCCTAAATTTGACCATCAGTTTATCTGTGAAGATCTGCTGCAGGTAACATCACTTTCTAACTCACATGCTAAACCGCTTACTCTCACTAGGGTCGTTGAGAGACTGAAGTCCATCTCAGCCAACACTAGCTAAAGGTGGGGTAGACCCTGAACAGCTCGCAAGACCCTTGAGATTCTCAAGGCCCCCCCCCCTCCCACACACACACACACCTAGGGGTTAATTTGGAAGAGCCAAATAGTCTAATGTGCATGTGCTTTGGTCTGTGGGAGAGAACATGCAAACTCCACACAGAAACGCTTGAACACAGGATCTTCTTGTTGTTCTACCCCCAAAACTTTCAGAACTCCAATATATTACACCATACTGTTACTTATGGCAGGAACCTAACTCGACCCCCCACTTACTATCCCTCCTGTCTCTTCCATGGTTTCACAGGACAAGCTGCATCTCTTACCTCCATCTATTGATTCCCACGTTGGATGAACCTGCAAACCAGGGATCGAGGATATAAACACATCGTAAAGTGTCCGCCCCTGACACACACTCCCGGAGGGACGGGTTATCATGCAGCCTCAAGCCCTTCCTGAACCAGTGCACCGCGTTAACCACCATTACTCCAGCCTTCCAGTCCTACAGACTGGCTGCAGGGAATACAGGGACTTGGAAGTAGTAGCTTCTCCTCAGATCAACAACCCACCGGATCGAGAATTATCAGCAGACAGCAGGACTTTAAAGGGAATTTAGCCTTGCTCGAGGAAACAGTTTTCCATGATGTCTTATCCAGGACGTGTATTACTGTGTATTATCCAGGAGGACTTCCGGTCACATACGGTACTAGAGTGGAACAAACGGGATCCCGCTCGTGCGAAACCAAAACGCCGACAGAGCCTCACCTGCTGAGGTAAATGTTAGCCTGTTAGCTAAGCTATCTTCGTGCTCAACGTTATCGGACAACGAGGCGGAACAAGCAAGAATAAATGTGAAATAATCACTGAAATTAGAAAATACTCGGAGTTCTTCTGGAATTGCTTCTTCGTGTCGGCTTGCTCAGACTGATACTTCAGTTCCTGACAGCCAGAACGCTTTGACGTTGGTGACTCCGCCCACACACTGCGTCAGCACAGCGTGACGTTCCCCAATTGGTCCATACTGCACACACACGTCACTAGGATGTCACGTTTTTGCAGTGTGGATAGCCCTCACGTTAAAAATAAATTAGCAAATGGGATAATGTAAGTCTTTCATTCGACCACAAAAAAAAAAACCAATCTGATTTTTATTTCTTAGGATTAACATCTACATCGCTTTCAAGTGATAACAATCCGTACACAAGGACTAATTCAACACATGTCTGCTGACAGAAGTCTTCGTCGGTGCTCTGCGGATAGTCGCGAAGTTCCCGGATGAGCACATGAAACTGTGACGTTTGCCACAAGAGTTCATGTGGGGGTCTCAGAATGTGGTGTGGTTACCGACCCCCTTTGTGTAAACGCACAGAGATAGTAAACTTTGCGTTTTTTCCTTTTGCAAATCAAGATTGTTGTCAATCTAGATCGGTTGCTATGGGAATATTAGCTAATAATATTAGAATCTTTCTAAAAACTGTAAAGAAACACATATACAGGTACAGGACAGATTAATTTTGTGAGTTGAAATTGTTGTGGAAGTTGTTAACTGTGCTCAAAGAATCATTGATTCCTCATTTTCTTTTCTTTTTCTTTTTAAATGTGCAAATTTATAATGAGTTCTTCAGATAAACATTATGGAAATGATTGATAACGCAGTTAGGAGAAGGTTAAACATGTTTAAAGGGTCTACACAGTAAACAGTGCCTCTCTGAATCAGCAACACAGACTCCTAAACTTCATTCTATAATAAAAATGCATCATTTTGCATTTGCCCCCAGTGCAGCTAACTGTGCTATCAAATGCAGGCCATGTCTCTCTGGCTGTGGTGTGAGGCATGTAAAAGAACCATTGCTGATGTTCGTCAAGAGTAGCTGCATAGCCGTCAGCGTGTTTCTGCCCTGCGATGGCCTGGCGAGCTGTCCAGGGTGCACTCTGCCCTCGCCCAGAGTCGGCTGAGATGGGCGCCAGCCTCCCAGCGACCCTAATTAGGATTAAGTGGTTTGGAAAATGAATGAATGAATGCATTTTGCATTTGGGATAATGCAAAATCGAGGCACATACATCTGTATGTAGGTCTACAAATAGCTGTACTTATAATTATGGCTGATATCATCAAAATTCTTGTTCTTATGTCTGTTCTGTTACCTTTATATATGCACCCTGTAGGCTGTACACTCTGAGATATAATTTGGTAAACTATTACCAAGAAAAAGGGAAAAAAATCTAGAAAGGATTCAAAAGATTTAAACAAATGTATTTAAAAATTCGAAAGTTAAATTAAATCAAATGACACTCATAACTGATGATGAAATGTTGGTTATAGTTAAACGGTTTTGTTTACTCTACCTGAAAATTGCTTAAGGTGGTACCGTTCTGTTACAATCTGAAGGTGAGGTCAACGAACACTAGATGGCAGGAAATCATCAAAGAACTAAACTCATTATGGGCTTCCTTCAGTAACTAAATGATGTGCAGAAAACAAATTAATAAATAATATATAGATTGTATAAGAAGATGTGATCAGTGTGTTGGATATTCAAATAGAAATCACTTTGTATATACATGTCCACTGCCACATGACTTGACAACACTGGCTCAGCTTCCATCATGAATGTGAACCCCTAGGATCTGTTTCTTTTACTGATCTGGGGAATTCAAACCATCTTCCCTCCTGAATACATTAATGAAAGTGTGAGTCGCATCATTTCTCCGAGCTTTTGTCAGTTTACAAAGTCTACTCCAACTGCTAAATATTTTCATGATTTTCTAATCTCCAGCTCCATGGGAGAAATAAATGACCTTGACAAGCAACTTTAGAGCTCACAAGAATTACTCCATTCAGGACGTGTTATGCATTATGCATTCCATTAAATATTAATTAAGACTAGTCTTGTTGCCTTAACCAGCTGTTCATCCGATCCATATCACCTTTCACAAGACATGTTGCATTGGAATAAAGCTCTCTCTCTCTCTCTCTCTCTCTCTCTCTCTCTCTCTCTCTCTCTCTCTGTCTCTATCTATCTATCTATCTATCTATCTATCTATCTATCTATCTATCTATCTATCTATCTATCTATCTATCT
>JAQNCB010000004.1:26225612-26240004 GCA_030068295.1 Euristhmus nudiceps | reverse complement strand
GGGGACAGCAGTGACACTTGTTGACAGTGGGGCTTGAACCCCCAACCCTGGGATCAGCAATCCAGCACCTTACCACCAGGCCACCGCTGCCCCCATCTCACTACTCTGCCAAACCATTTAATCCTACTAGGGTTTCAGCCAACGATGTGCAAAGGCGGGGCACACCCTGAGCAGTTTGCCAGAGCATTGCAGGGGAAAAAAGATAAACACAACCATTCACACCCACACTCATACCTAAGGGCATTTTGGAACAGCCAGTTAGGCTAAGGGGGCAGTGGTGGCCTGGTGGCAAGATTACTGATCCCAGGGTTGGGGGTTCAAGCCCCACATATTTGTCCCCCACACAGTTGTCACTGCTGTCCCCCCAGTGCAGCTAACTGGGTTTCCAAATGCAGGCCATGTCTCTCACTGTCTGTGGTGGGAGGGACGTAAAAGAACCATCGCTGATGTTTGTCAAGAGTAGCTGCATAGCCGTCAGCGTGTTTCTACCCTGCAATGGCCTGGCGAACTGTCCAGGGTGTACTCTGCCCTCGCCCAGAGTACTCTGCCCTCGCCCCGCGACCCTAATTAGGAATAAGTGGTTTGGAGAATGAATGAATGAAAGGAGTTAGCCTAAGGTGCATGTCTTTGGACTGTGGAAGAAAACCAAATCAATTCCTCATGAAGACAGTACCCAGAAGAAACCCAAGCAAACCCCACAAAGAAACATCTGAGCCCTGGACTCAAACCCAGAACTTTCTTGTTGTGAGGCAGACATGCTAACCACTAGGCCATCCTTCCACCCCCAAGCAATTCGAGCTTGACTTAATCATTTAATTAAGCAAAAGAAGTATGATATGGAGGATATGCAGAGGTTGGTGCACACATCACATATTATGAAGTAAATAAATTACTGTGGTTGTCAATCAAATCTGAAGAATTAATTGGTTACGATGAATACAATTCAATCAGAATTTGTTAAAACCTTAGAAAGACCTTTGCATGGTTTAGCAGTTGTGAAGTTTTATCAACAGCATTTTATTTGGATTTTGAGTCATGAATACTAAATGTAATGTATTCCACTGGAGTTTTACTGTGTATTTTAGCCGAGTTTATATAGAAAGAGTTTCAAAAACAGTGGCATTGACCTACAGAGAGGAAAAGGGCACGCAGTTTAGCATTTTTGAGCCCATTGCGTGTCACCATAATTGTCTCTGTGATATGAGCGGGCACGAAAATGATCATGTCATTGTATTTACACCTGGTTCATTCTCTTTACGAGCTGCTTCAGAATCCATGCCAAGCCAGGCAGTTCAAATGACATCTTTTGATCAAGGCTGCCAGGAATGATCAGAGGAGATTGGCAGGTAATGGATATCTAGTGACAATCCAAATCTAAAGGGGAATAAGACTGGCCTGCACCTGCCAATTATCCTTTAAAGCACCAATCCTACAAGCATCCTGCCTGACATCTAGTGAGAGGCTAAATGAGAGAAGCACAGTCTCGGAAGATTGTGTATTATCAGTTGAAATGAGAGCTATTTGTGCTTTCGCACTGGCTGTCCTGTTCGATCTTGTGTGTACAATCAAATAAAACAAAAACTAGTTGAGAGAGATTATCTGTGTGCTGTCATGCATTTGAATTGGGTGGGAATTACGAGGAAAATATAAGACACCCTCTATTCAAGACAGTTGACATGAACGACTTCACCACAACAAGAAAGGGGACCAGAGAAGGGCGGATTTATTGCAGCTTTCATAAGAATGATTGTTCTGCTTACACGATCAGGAAGACAATGTAAAGCTAGTAAGGGACAGGCTGTCATGAAAGGAAATATTCACTCTAGGGTTGGTGGACGGATGCAGCTGGCAGCAAGAGGGGCGACCATGTCCCATCGAATCTGTCATATGAAGGTGGTCAGCCAGACACCTTTCTCCCCACATATCACCTGTCTGAGGTAAACAGTCATCAGAAAGGATTGAAAGTGACAGGTGGCTTATGCATTGCACTCTTTTGTCATTCCTTATAACCTCTCAATACATCTATCCACCCTTTCCTTTTTTTCCTCTCTCTTTTCTTATTTTTTTCTCCAGCTTACAGGTATGTTACAACGGGAACATGAGGAGATGGAGATTAAATAATCACAGCTGCCCACCTTTCACAAAATATATCGTATACTGTACACTTATATTAACTCCCTGAATTGATTTACAGGAATGGACTGTCAAGTAAAACATGTTTGTGTATGTGTAAGCAGCCGTTTTGTTTAGGCTTTGCACTTTGGTGCAGTTTGGAGAAACGAATCCAGCATGTTTTGTCATTTCTAATGATGACACATGGCGATAAGATGGAGAAAAGTAAGATTTTACTTTAGAGACCTTGTGGGTTTGTGAACTCCCAGGATATTACTTATCACAACACAGCTTAGGTTTTTTTAGACTGGTAGACAGTCTTTTAAAAACACCCAATAACTCATCAGAGGTCACTAAATAGTTCAGCGAACAAATGACTGGAAAAATCATTTGGCTTCCATCAAGCAAAAATAAAATGAAACTGTATATCCTGGCAACATTTATATCTGGCTAAATAGTTGATAAATGTGAAATGAAAGAGCCAAGAAGGGTTTTCTTTAAGACTGGTTGAATTTTCTCAAGACTTATGAGTGTGTAGGATTAGGCATTTAGATGTTGCTTTTAGTATGAAGTATGAGTTTATAAAGCAGGTTATAGGTCAATTTTGTTTTTGTTTTATTGATATAGGTAGTTGAGACACGCCATATGGTTGTTGGAGACACACAAAGTTAAACAAGCAGATTGGGACATTTTGCACCATGGGCAGCTCTGTACAGTGTGATGAACCTTGGAAATAGCAATGATGATAAATGTATAAGTTCTAGTAGTTTTACAAATGGGTAAAAGTATGTGATAGGGTGCTTCAGCCTGACACCACGTTCAGAAACTCATAATCACTTCTTGTCAGACATATTAAATTATGTCATTCGTTTATTTCCTGAACCGTTTACTTCTTCTAGGGTTGTGAGAAGGCTGAAGCTTGTCTCAACCAACTCTGGGAGAAGGGGAGGTACATCCTAATCCACAGGTGTCAAACTCAATGTCCCCAGGCCAAATATGGCACACCAACTAATTTTATTTGGCCCTCGGGAGATTTTAAAGAATATGATTATCGTACATGCTGTGTATCAACCATTACCATGAAACATAATTCCTCATCCTTCCACTAGGCGGCAGCAACCTCAAATAAACAGCTCGCCATTGATGACTCAAGAAAGATTGCAAGCTAGCTCATCGCTGTCAAGTGGTGTCAGAAATAGAAAGTGTAAGAGGGAAAAGCGAACAAATACCTAAACTATCCATCTTGCCATGCAGATTTCATTTCATGCCCTTTTTGAAATGGATGTTCAATGATTGTTCAGCCTTTGGTGACCTAGAAAGGGCCCTCTGTGAAAATTTTGTTTCACACCCCTGCCCTAAGCAAATCGCCAGTCCATCGCAGGGCAGCATATGCACAAACCATTCACACTTATATTTACATCTAATGGTAATTTGGAAGAGCTGATTAGCCTGATGTGTGTCTTTTGATTATGGGAACAAACCGGAGTATTTGGAGGAAACCCATGCAAGCACAGGGAGTGCATATAAACTTCACACAGATACCCTCGCCGAGCCAGGGAACTATTTACTATCAGGCAAACATGTTAACTACTGCGCCACAGGTGCCATTCCACATATTGAATTATTTCATTACTCTATGTCCTCTCATAATGATGCCATTAATTTCTTTATGCAGTAGTTTGGTATAGAAAGACTGCAAAAAAGAGTTTATGTAATTTATAACTAAAATGTTTACTTCTGTTGACATATCTGATGTTTTTGCCCCCTTCTAGCTTATGATTCAGAGGATACTGAAGAACCTACCAGGCAAAATGAGGAGTTTAAAAAGGAAGAATCAGCAGCCACAAATAAACCACTGGCTATTAGTGACATTATGAAGGACCATGTCTTCCAAGAATCTGAGGATGATCACCGCTCCACAACCGAACTTTCTAAGACTGACAGTGAGTTACACATTAAGGAGTCAAATGAACCGATGTCAGATGTTGAATGCAGTTCAATTAACAATAAAGAAAAACCAATGAAGGACTTAATGAGGGAAAGTCATAATGAGGGATCTGAGAAATCGGTGTGTGGCTCAGACAGTCTGGAACAGATAAAAGCCATTTATAATGGCTTTCTCGCTGACTCTTTTTGGTCTTCACCAAGTCTTAAGCCTTCTCAGCTCTGTACAGAGAAAAGATCTGAAGCTATCAGTAGCAGCAGCAGCAGCAGCAGCAGTAGCCCTGGGGGTAATTGCTATGACTGGCACCAATCTGCAGTTGCAAAGACCTTGCAGCAGGTTTCTGAAAAACAGCTTCACCCACAAAGGGAAACAAATCTTTTTAGCACTGTCCAGCTTTACCGTCAAAGTGCTAGGATGTATGGCTCCATCTTTAGTGGTGCGAGCAAGTTTCATTGTAAAAGCTGTAGTGCGTCTTATGACACGCTGGTCGATCTTACAGTTCACATGAATGATACGGGTCACTACCGAGATGACAACCATGATAAGGCTGACAAAGGTGCCAAAACCTGGTCCAAGCCACGCAAACGCTCTTTAATGGAACTGGAGGGTAAGGAGGATGCCCAGAAGGTACTGCGCTGTATGTATTGTGGTCACTCTTTTGAATCCTTGCAAGACCTTAGTGTACACATGATCAAGACCAAACATTACCAAAAAGTGCCTCTGAAGGAACCGGGAACGTCGATTGCTGCTGCTAAAGTTATCTCATCTTTCAGAAAGAGGGTGCCGGTGGAATTAAATACGACCAAAACGACTGATCAGAAAGCATCTTCTAACGGGAGTCCAATAAATGTTTGTCTTCCCAAAGTTTCTGAGGTCAATAAGAAGGAGAGTCTTACGGACCATAAAAGTGTGAGTAACACCACACAGGTTAGGTCACAGATTGTGAGGTGTATGGAGTGTGGACAATCATTTGAGTCTTTGCAGCAGTTAAGTGCTCACATTATGCTGACAGGGCATTTTGTTAAAGGCGGTCGGTCTCTCCAAACAATGGACAAATGCATTTCTGAACAAATAGCATTCCCTGAGAAAATAAAAACGAAAGAGGAAAAGACCCCAATAAAGAAGCAGGGTTCCTTTAGGTCTTCACCAAATGGAATCTCTGAATCACCACATCCCACTCCTCCTCAAAAGGAGCCAGAAATAGAAATAAAGCGCTTCCTCAAGGAAATGCACAGTAAAGAAGCAGGAAATGATAACACTGCAGAGGAGAGATACAGTGTTTATTCAAAATCTGATTATCTTACTGAGGAGGACCTGCAGGAGAGTCCAAAAATGAACCTGGACATTCTCAAGTCCTTAGAAAACACTGTTACATCTGCCATTAACAAAGCACAGAAGGGCACTCCTAGCTGGGGAGGATACCAGAGCATTCATGCTGCTTATCAGTTGCAGAATAACATGAAGCCTTCTCTCTACAACTCCTCCATACAGCAGCTGGTGCATGCCGTGGAAGTTCCATGCTCTGACAGTGAAATTTCTCCCAACTCTCAACACAGAGCTTCTTCCCCCAAAGTAAAATTGCATGCGATGGAGGAATTAGTGAAGAAAGTAACACAGAACATTGCTGAGGATCCAAGAAAGGACAAAAATGAGCAGGTTTCCTTAGCAAGGCACTCTATTATTACCTCCTCCAGTACAAGTGTAGACAGGAAATCAGCATCCAGTTCTCCTAGAGCAGAGGAACATGAAACGCTTAAAAACAAAGCTAACAAGATTAGTGACTCTGAGATTAATGCAAGTGAAGGAGGATCAAAAAAGTGTAATGAAAGCTGCACAACCTCTTTAGCTTTCTGTGACGACAGTGCAGTAATAACTGTTCACGCAGAGCCAAAACAACCATTTGTTAGTCCTTTAAATGCCCTTCAGTCAGTCATGAATCTTCATTTAGGTAAAGCAGCCAATCCTGTAAAGCCACTCGAGGATCCTATGAGTATGCTTCTAAAGATGAGCAACAGCATAGCAGAGAGGGCTGCGGTGGCTTCAGCTCCGATCTCAACTTCAAAACCAGAACCATTACATCCAGATATCTGTCATATCGACAAAGACCAACCGATAGATTTATCCAAAGGCAAAAGGAACCAGTGTTTAGGTAGCGCTTCTCTTCCAGGGAAAGTGTCAAACTCTCTTCCTGCTATGACCAAGACTGATTTAACTGACACACCAAAGTGCACTCCGGTCAGGCTTGTGCATGAGGGTGCACTCTCCGATATTTCAGACATGCTACGCAGTCTGTCAGGTACTCATGTCTTAAAGTCAAAGACACCATCCCATGAGGCAGAGATAAAAGGGATTGACGATTCTAACATAGCAAACAGAGGCGATGACGCTTCCCTGGTGCACAAACGCAAGGGTAGGCAGTCACACTGGAATCCTCAACACTTATTAATTCTGCAGGCCCAGTTCACTTCCAGCCTCAGGAAGACAGCCGATGGGAAGTACGTCATATCTGACCTGAGTCCTCAGGAAAGGATGCTCATCTCTCATGTTACAGGTCTTTCCATGACAACCATCAGCCATTGGTTAGCCAATGTGAAATACCAGCTGAGGCGTACAGGCAGGACCAAGTTTCTGAAAAACGTGGACTCTAATCATCCTGTTTTCTTCTGTAGTGAATGTGCCACACAAATCCAAACACGTTCCACGTACATCTGTCACCTTGAGTCACATCTTGGCTTTAGATTACAGGATTTGGCGAAATTCTCTTGTAAAAATCCCAGTAAGACAATTGCAAGGCATTCAAAGAACATATTGGATAAAACTGTCCTGTCATTTCTCTGATCTGCCTCATGTGTAGAGCAACTGTCCCGTTGTGCTATTAGTATTAAGATCAGCTGAATTAGTAGCCCAGAATGTATTTCATGTGAGAACAGGAGTTTATTAAAAACATTTGAAACATGGACTAATATCTGTGGAATTGTTGTACAGGATATGTATTGTATGTTGATAAAAATGCAAAAGAGTTTATTATCATTATATGTATATTAACTCCTAAATAAAATAAATATCTGGTAGGAATTACACCTCAAAAGGTTTGTTTATGGTAATTATTAGACAGTTCCTTATAGTTCATATGGAGTCTTATTTTGCATATAGTTTATAGTTTTTTTTTATACTGATAACACTTTACAATTCAAGTTGGTGACAATTTGTACATTTGTATGGGGTTATGTTAGTTTCATATTTATTATTTATTTATTTGCAAATGTTTTTCCTGTTGTCTAAATCTATTTGTGTTTGTCTCTGCGTATAAATCTGCAATATTTTCATAAGGTTTGTTCAGTGGTTTACTATTTTATGCAGAGCACATTGCAGTTTGATGACTATGGGACTACGATCTGTTGACAAAGGATATTCCATATGAAAATAATACAATATATTATACTGCTCACAATATACAAACATTGAAAAGTTACACAAGTTTAACTGATCATAATTTCCTTTATAAAATGTGATTTTGGTAATGCTCAGAAAGCAAAGCACTCACTGTTTTTTTGTTGTGTTTTTGTACAGCAGCTATTTTTATAATGTAAAAACCCCTAGTAATGTAAAATATCAAAATTATTAATATTTATTCGGATAGTTAGAAAAAACTTTGTTTTCTCCTTAATAATATTCTTTCATGTAAAGGTATTCCACTAGGGTGCATTCATCTCCCATTTCCTGTCTCTCTCTCTCTCTCTCTCTCTCTCTCTCTCTCTCTCTCTCTCTCTCTCTCTCTCTCTCTCTCTCTCTCTCTCTGTCAACTTGAGACACACACATTCTTCTTACAATGCAAACTGTACAACTGAAGAGCTTGAGTTCAAAAACAGATGAGAGCCATTGTTTTAATCCATAGAAGAAAAAATTAAGTAGCTTTACAACAGCGAAAAAAAGTTTTCCTGTAGTTACAAAAAAGAAAAACTTTTTCCAGTAGCTTTCAAAACCTTTTTTTCAGTAGCATTAAGATAAAGCTATGCCAGTTATCTGTTTTTGAACTCAAGCTCTTCAATTATTGCCCCAGGATTAGTATAAAAGGCCAATTTGGCCATCGCCTAAGGTAAGTTTCAATTATCACAGCAGTATTTAAAGCTAGCCATTTACAAATATATTTGACATGTCACTGTTGTGACTACAACACAGTAATAATACTGTCCTGTTAAAAATAAAAGGATTTTAATGATTGTTATTATTTTGTCTTTTTAACTGATTTTGTTTTCCTATATTTGTCATTATCTTCCAAAATGAGCTTCACATTATTGGCCATAAACAGAAGTCCTGACTGTACTTCAATATCCCCCTCTGAAGTCTTTCTGAGTAATGTTGTTAGACCAATGGTGTCACTTAAACCGTTTTCCCTTTTCCTTTTTTGTTCCTATACTTTAATCCCTGTGATAAAAATAGATAAAACGAGAGAGAAGTGCCCGCTGTCGATGTGCTTCTGTCACCACTTTGATGAATATCATCTAAATTGCTTTGTATATTTGAGGGGTTTGGATGTCAATCTAATTTAAGAGTGCACGTTGATGACAGTGGCTCCAGTTAATGAGAAGAAAGCCAGCTTTGACTGCATGATAAGCTTCAAACTAATCAGACAAGTTTAAACAAAAACTCTTACAGACATGCCTATCAAAAAGTTTGAGATGAAAATCAGTGATCAAACTGCAACTGGATCATTTGTACCAGTATTTCTGTCAGTTTCATAAAAAACACTGTAATATAGCAAATAAAACACTTATCCTGAATGCACTGATATGCACAGGTTTAGATTGCTGAAGTTTATTGTGTAATAATTATATAATAAATTGTGTAATAATTATATAATAAAAATTACTAATTAATTAATTCATTGAGTAATTAATTAACGAATGATAATATTCATTATTATTATTATAATAATTATATTAAGCTGCCTGGCACCCTGTCCATGGTATACTCTATCCCTGCTCAAGGTCGGCTGACATGGGTGCCAGCCTCACTGAGTCCCTAATTAGGATTAAGCGGTTCAAAAAATGAATGAATGAGTGAATAAGGCGGCATGGTGGCACAGTGATTAGCACGTTCGCCTCACAGCAAAAAAGTGCTGGGTTCAATTCCCAGCTACGGGCGATTTAGTGTGGAGTTTGCATGTTCTCTTCGTGCTTGCGTGGGCTTCCTTCAGGTACCTCTGGTTTCTGGTCCCACAGTCCAAAAACATGTGCAGTAAGCTAATTGGCTGCTCCAAATTGCCCCTAGGTGTGAGTGAGTGTGAACAGTTGTGTGTGTGTTGGCCCTGTGATGGCGGGCTGTTCAAGATGTACCCTCTTTGCCCAGAGTCGGCTGAGATATGGCATCAGCCTCCCTGCAACCCTAATTAGGATGAAGTGGCTTATAATTATGAATGAATAAAGAAGAAAAAGAAGTAGAAGAAGAATACCTTTATTTGTATAAAGCTTTTCAAGTAAGGTCACACAAAGTTCCATATATAAAAAGCATGCCAAATTTTTCAAAATGAAAATAAATATATAAGGAATGATAAGATAAAATAAAACATTAAACAGTAAGCACAATTAAAACATTTGGATAAGGACAAGGGCACAAGAAACATACAAATTACAATCACATTATAAAGAACATAAGGAATGGATGAAAACTCAAAAATGAAGACAAAACAATTAAAAAATTGACAAAGGGGCAAAATTAAGAGCCGAGAGCATTTATAAAAGCGAAAAAACATTTAAAAAAGGAAATGAAAAGAAATTTTTTTTTTCAGTTTCAGCTTAGAAGTGGCTGTCGAGTCAGTTGACCACGTTTGTAAGCTGTTCCAGAGTTGAGGAGCCATCACAGTGAAAGCTTTATTATCTTTTGATATGTGTTTCAGTTGAATCTTTTTATGAATTACATTCAATAAATGAATAATTTCTGCTTCTCTGAGACTATGTTCAGTCTCTCCTTCGATGCCAAATGTCATTGTGGGCTGAACTGAAATGACATGAGCATGTATGACAGCGCTGGACGAGTTGTGGGACAGAGAGGAGGTGGCTGTAGTGACTGCCCATTGAGTCCACCTTCAATGAGTTACTTATGCTCAAAAATATTCAACCACATCTAACTTTACCACTAACTTTAACAGATATGGTTAAATAGTCTATTAAGTAGACTAATAAACTCCACAGAGCCTGAATAATTGTTATAATATATACTACATTTGAAAATAAGCAAAAAGCACACTAAATTAATTTTTTTAAATGTTGATGGGTGCAGGAGAGCTCCGAGGGTACATGCGAGCAGGTGAAAGAGCTGTGTGAGTCTCCTTAAAACTCTCTTTAAAAGTTTTAGAATATACTAGGCAGGAACAAAGAAAACCAAATTAAAATGAGGTGTTTATAATTTATTTTTGCACATTTTAACCATTTCAAAGGCATCTTTTGAGCGTATTTACCCAGAGTTTTGTATATACTACACAGTAACATAAGTAAGCCACACTCCCGAAAGGTGTTCTAGTGTATATTATGGGGATTTTTGTGTTTTTATGATTTATTTTTCCATTTTTTGGGTAATAATTATGACTCCGCCTGCTCCATGTGACTGTGACAAACTGTGAGTGTCCATCATTTGGATTCGAGCATTATTTGTTGATGCTTACCGGTAATTCTGAGATGGCAGACCAAGCATTTTTATATACTAATAATAAATAGATATATTATTAATAAAGAACAATCCTGTACTATACTTGTAACAACGAATATATACACCATACAACTGCTTTAATAACCGTGGTTTGTGGATTTGTGTCACTGTAACAAAATAAAATAAGAAAAAAACAATCCCAGACCCCCTGGTGATACCTCACAGACCCCACTCTGAGAAGCACTTATTCCAAACAAGAGGATTTGTGGACTTAATTATGACTGCTTTCTGTGTTGCAAATGGTTCTGCGAATACAATATTTTGACAGCTAAGAAACAGCCCCCCCCCCCCAAAAAAAAAAAAAAAAAAAAAAGAAAAGAAAAGAAAAGAAAAGAAAAGAAAAGAAAACAACAAAGTGGATTTCAAATATAATCAAATATCACTCACTGGTTCGTTTCCTTGAAACAACTGCCTGGAACATTATAGCATGAGATCTGACATTTGCTAGAGATGCTCCTTTCAGTGTATGAATCTTTGTATCACTAAATTAACACTTGCTGACAACACCAATTATAGTGAGCCACATGCTGAAATAACATGTCAAAAGCTGTGTAACAATCCATTAGTTCCTGCTTGCTGATCCATTACCTTAAGCAATATTCCAGCTTGGAAAAATGCTGACTGTATAAAAAACGTGTTCATAATTTTCTGTTTGTTTCTATTGTCTTACATTCCAGAGTGAGGCTGGCATGGTGGCGTAGTGGTTAGCATGTTCGCCTCACAGCAGCCGCATTAGCATGTCCTAGATTCAATTCCTGTGCTTGACGAGGGCGTTTCTTTGTGGAGTTGGCATGTTCTCCCTGTACTTCTTTGGGTTTCTGCCAGGTACTCCGCATTCCTCCCATGGTCCAAAAACATGCACATCAGGCTTGTTGGCTGTTCCAAATTGCCCCTAAGTGTGGATGTGGGTGTGAATTGCTGTGTATGTGTTTGCCGTTCAATGGTCTCCAGACTCCTTGCAACCCTAGTAAGATTAAGCGGGTCAGAACATGACATGAAATGAGATTTTAGGATGAAGCAGCTTACCATATCCACTTGACTATTCTTTCTACCCAAGCTACCCAAAACCAGTTTATGCTTAAACAGTAGGTGGATTTAAAAAACTGTGACTGTTGGCATGAAAAGCTGGCATTCCTTCCAGGGTATATATCCATTTTACACCCAGTGTTCCTGCATATGTGCTGCAACCTTGACCAAGATTAATTGCTTCCTGAAAATAGAGAGAAAAGGGATGAAGAGCATTCATATTTTACCATACTGTATATAATATCCACCAAATTGGGCTGCAAATGGCTCTAAACGCATCACATATCCCTTCATACTATTTCCTGCTGTCTTGAAATCAGTATAACGTCAACCTGTATTAGTAGAGAAAGTGCAACATTTCACTTTTACGATGCAGGAAGCCTAACCCAACTGAACATTGAACTGGCCGACATGGCAGGGGCTTTTTGACATTGCGGTGCAGGAGGCTGATGTGACAAGACACCTACTCATGTACTATCAGAGCTCAGCCAATGTGGCTTCAGTCTCGTCACTGTCCTTCTCTCGTCTCTGCCTCGCTGTCGCTCCACGCAGGAGCCTTTCAAATGCGACATGCCAGAAATGAGCTGAGCGCTTGCTTGTGACCTCCTGTGCCGTTCCGTCCATCCTGAGTTGGCAGGGGACACGATTTGGCGTGACACTCCCGGTTGGAGCTGCCAAAGCGCCACAGTCCTGTCCCATTTATTCACACATTGCAGGAGATGAAATCCAGCGTTTTGAAGATCAGGGAGAAGACGTGTGTCCGCCTGTCTGGATGAGCTGTTTGACTTGTCATTTCTTTGTGTGGAAAGCTGCTCACTCAACAGCAGTGGCAGCACTTAGCTGGATTAGAGATGCGGACACAGATGGTGAACACAAGCAGACTCAGTAGGTAGCCTACAAGCACACAGACATGGCCATTTCATGTTGGATGGATGTGGGGGAAATGAAAGATAAGCACACTGCTGGACACTGATATCTTTTTGCTTTTCTGACAAGATGTCCCGAAAACTGTATTTCAAAAATACGTTTATGTCATCTTTTTTCAACACAGCATTTCTCGTTCTGGTATTCATTTATAGTTTTTTCTCAACTCATGTGAAAAACAAGGAACGGGAAAACTTTAAAATCACAAACTTACCCTGGCGACAACTATAGCAGAGTAGTTCTGTAATACAAATAAATAAATTAATGTTAAAACATAAGGTAAGGTCTGCAGGCCTTTACACCCGAGCCCAGTGGCTTATCAGAGCCGGTGGTTACCCCCGGTTTCTGTAGTGTGAAGCGACTAGGAGTTCAACTCCTCCTGGATGGGATGCTGGTCCATCGCAGGTTACCTTCCCAGTATTTTTACTGGTTCTCATTTATACTGCTGGGTGCACAGAGGCAAACTTGTAGTTAAGACCTTGCCCAGGGGTCCAAGCACAGTGGGGATCTCACTGAAATTCGAACCCACAACTCCTGATCATGAGCCCAGCACTCTAACTGCTACACCACCAGCCCCACAATATTAAAACATACGGTACTGATATATTTATGGGTGGCAGAGCGGCTAGCAGGTTCGCGTCGCAGCAAGAAGGTTCTGGGTTCGATTCCTGGGCTTGAGGAATTTCTGTGTATAGTTTGCATGTTATCACCATGCTGGTCCTCAAGGTGCTCCAGTTTCTTTCTGCAGTCCAAAAGCATGCACAGTAGGCTGCTTGGCGGATCTAATTTGCGCCTAGATGTGAGAGTGAGTGTGAGTGGATGTGAGTGTGTTGCCCTGCGATGGTCCAACAACAGGAGTCAGGGTGTACCCCGCCTTCTCCCAGAGACAACAGATATGAGTGCCAGCCTACCAGCAACTCTAATTAGGATTAAGCAGGTTAGAAAATGAATTAATTATTTATTTATGCAATTTAGTACACTCTCCGTGACAATTTATAAGGAACACCCACACTTCTGTTTATCCATGCATTTACTCAATTAGCTAATCATACACTAGCAGCACATACAGTAATAATGAAGCTTTAGTTACTGTTCACATTTAACATCAAAATGGAGGAAATGTGACCTCAGCGGCTCGACCCTCGGGATAGTTGTAAATGCCAATACTTCAGCGCCAGTATTGGTTTGAACTTTTCAAATATTGATGAATCTGGCATTATAGTACACAGTTTATATTTTGTTGATTAAAAAGTTCTGAGGAAATTCTGAGGGTATTTTTCTTGGTGAAGGAAGGGAATCGATGCTTAATATTAAAAAATCTACAAACCAGATTACAAAAAAGTTGGGACACTATACAAATTGTGAATAAAACTGAACGCAATGATATGGAAGTGCCAAATTCCAATATTTTATTCAGAATATAACATAGATGACAGGTCAAAAGTTTAAACTGAGAAAATGTATAATTTTAAGGGAATTCCATGGTGTCAACAAATCTCAAAAAAGTTGGGACTGGTAACAATAAGAGGCTGGAAAAGTCAAGTGCACTTATAACGAACAGTTAGAAGACCAATTACCACTAATGAGGTCCATTGGCAACATCATTGAGTATAAAAAGAGCTTCTCAGAGTGGCAGTGTCTCTCAGAAGCAAAGATGGGTAGAGGATCACCAATTCCCCC
>JAQNCB010000004.1:26147805-26159559 GCA_030068295.1 Euristhmus nudiceps | reverse complement strand
TTTTAGACTGTGTTGCACTATCCACTTTGTTACTGTAACAATGCAAATTTCCCCGTTTGTGGGACGAATAAAGGATTATCTTATCTTATCTTATTTTTCATTACTGTATGGGTACTAATCATCCATTCCTTTATACAGAATAATAATTTTGAAGAAAGTTTGAGCTTATTATTATTATTATTATTATTATTATTATTTGTACTTCATCCACAACTGATCTCAACAGCGGTTTCAGTTTATAATACTGACACTGCATCTGCTCTCTGGTCATCAGGTTATTGAGACACTTCTGTTCAGCACGTTTGTATCATGGAAAACTTTCTTCCCCCTGGTGAGAGACGATCCGGATTGCACCTACACATTTATTACAGGTGGGTTCCATCATGGAGCGAGAATCCCCTAAAAATATTGTTTTGACATTATTGTATGGTTAATGTAAATAACCTGCTGTTGTAAAAAGACTGTTTAACGTGACGTGCACATTTACTTTCTAGTTCTTTTGATATTTTCTGTTCACACCCAATCATATTGGGGAAAATTTTCATTCCTGCAGGGGGCGCTGGGGAAAAGCTGCTAATGCCAGGCACAGGCTTCTTGACCGTAGGTGCAGCCAGCACGCTGGCATTTTGTCAGATTCTACGAGATGAGTACCCAGAAGCTCCCTGCAAACTTAACCAGGTTTGTTTAGCAATCATATCACTGCACTAATATTTAAAACTGGCCATGTTTGAATTCTGTGCTGCTCAAATACATTTTCACCTGAAATTCTGTTGCGCAATTATTTTTTCGTTGTAGGTGAAGATTAACGCAGGTGTTGGTACGGCAGAGCGCATAGGACCAGGGTACCTGAATCATTTAGAATTAGGTGAGGCTGTGGCTACGCTGGTGGAAAAGAAGAATAAATCTCACACCGTATTCAATATTAACTGCCCTGCTGACCTAAAAAGTGTCATCCTGGAATGATGAGAGTGATCTGTAGACTCCATTCATCCCTAAGCATACTATACGCACCCTTCAGTCTATCAAACACAGTACATTGGTTGTTATTAGCATCCAGTTAATTATTGTTTCCCTGTGATCTTTACTTTGCATGCTAATTAATAAACAAAGCTTACTAATAGTTCATACTTTTCCATTATATTTAGGTCAGACTAACACAATAAACAGGAGAACTGCACAGTTTCTGCAGAGTGTCGCTGTGTAAATATACTTGGTTTGAAAATAGTAGCATGACTCAATAGGCACAGAAACATACTACTTGGTAATGTGAGAATGAAAAAGAAGAAATATTTGGAATGTCTTCCAGCTTTATAGTTTAATCCAGACTTCAGGTTGACTGTTGATGGGGAGATTGTTTGGACTGGAGGAGGGATGTGATCTCCCTAGCGTGACTCCCTGCCCCGCTCACAAATATTCTTCCGTCTACATCTGTTCTACTTGTGTGGTTCCAGTTATACTGCAATGCATTAGCCAAAAATAAACAGATATGTGAGGGTAGAACAGCCAAGTGTCCCAACAACCACAAGATAAACCTTGTAGAAGGTAGATAGATCATTTTTGTTTGTTTGTTTGTTTCCTGTCATGATGTAATTACCATATATGCTTGATTATGCATTTGTCATTCCAATAAATAATTAAATATCCATGAGGCTAATTTCAATGACTAATAGCTAATTTCAAGGACAATTGCTGTTCGCCTTTATTCCATTCTGTATCTAAATTCTAATGATGCACATTGCATTCCAAGGTAGATTTCAGGTTGACAGAGAAATACATTAGCCGAAAACCGTATAAGGACGTCTGCAGAACTTCTGCGTCACTGTAATATCTGTTTGTATACAGTCATTCATCTCCATATCAACCCTTTGTTTATCATCAGTGCTGAGAACTGAGCAAGAGAACAGAGAGATTTGCAAAAGTGCCTGAATTCTGCAAACTTCCACGTGTTTAGTCTTGAAGGGGGTGAGTCACCTGCATCTGACGAGGGTACGAGGGTGTGACCTCCACTTCTCTCATCTGGATTACATTAAAAATGGAATTTTTTTTGTTTTCCTCAAAAGGAATAAGAACTCAAATACTGCAACAGGCAAAAAAAAAAAAAAAAACCCTAAACACCATCCCAAGAAACAGAACACACAGCCTTCAATGGAACAGTGTTGTATTCAAGACAGAAAAAGGCATGGCTGCTCTTCAGACAGAAATATATCACAGTCATCTTCCTGTGCTATATTAAAAATATACTACAGGTGACATCAAGCATATTTGAGTCGTCTGTATCATTTCATTAAAGGTCACAGAGGGCAAATGAGTCAACTCACGCTATGTGCCGAACTTAGGACTCAAGGCATGATTTCCAGGAAGCGGAGGTGATTCAGATTCACGGATGTTTCACTGACAAGCAAGATAACCAACTAATTCTGTTTGAAAAAGACAAAGCACTGAGACATGTGGGAGTGATGGTTATTAAAGCTTACAAAGTTTCAGGCTAACGGAGAAGTCCACCACAACGCATTTAAAGCTCTTAGTAATTCTGGTTCTCTATTTTTTTAGTTAGTTGTAGTTGTCATCCATTACTTTACACTTACAATGCTGATAACGGAGGAACTGCATAGTTAATGCAATATTAAATAAGTATTACACCTAAAAATATAATCTTTAAAATCCTTTTGGTTGTACAAACATTTTGGGCTTAGCTATTTATGGAAAACTCTGGGTAGAGCTGCTGATCCTCCGCATCAAAAGGAGTCAATTGAGGTAATTCGGGCTTCTGACTAGAATACCTCCTGATCAAGTCCCTTTAGAGGTGTTATGGGGATGTTCAACTCAGGGGACACCTAGAGCTCACTGGAGGGATTGTATATCCTGTTTGGCCTGAAAATGTCTTGAGATCTCTCAGGAGAGGCTGGAGACTGTCGCCTGAGTTTCCCCTCGTAGAACTGATACCTATGCGACACGACCTCAGATAAATGGAGAAAAATGGATGGATGGAAGGTACACTGATGTGCAGTTGGGTAATAGCTTGTTCTCTGCCCTAGAGCTGGCTTTGGTGCACCAGCTATAGCGCTAACATTGTGTGGGTGTCCCTGATATATTCTGTAAGATTTGTTTAAATGTATTATGGCCTTGTAATTTATAAGAAGCTAGTTTGATGTTTTTAAAAAGGACACCATGGCAGTAGCAAAGAGACAAAAGAAAGACAATGCCAGAGGAAGACGGCAGAGACCACGACATGAAAAATCTTGCTGGCTTCTACTCTCGGGTGAGAGCAAAGCAAGACAACAGGCTGGAAGACAGAAATTGAGCTGCCTTTTAGTTTGTTGGGTTAGTAATAAATATTATCAGCTGTCTTGCATTGTTGGTGTTGGCTAGGTAAGGAAAGATGTCGTTAGCTCTTGAGCATAAGCCAAATAGACCTAGAGGCCAATTAGCATAGGCTAATTAATTGTTTTCTTTCTCTTTTCTGTCATGTTTCAGGGGAAATCATCTCCTTAACCTTCACTGCACCCATTAGCCTGCCACGCAAGCCACTATGCTAACTACTCACTGAGCAGCACACGATGAACCTAAAAAGTCAGTGAATTAAAAACAGGTTTTCACAAACAGCAGTCTTTTGTCACGAAACCGGTGAAAAATTCCCAAAAAGCATCAGGTTGCCATGAAGACCAGCTCGTTCTAATATAATATGAAACATTTAGTTTTTATTTATTATTATTTTTTAAAATATTTTAATTTTCAATTTCATACCAAATGCAAGTATGATTTAAAACAAATAAATAGCAACCAAAAAAAAAAGATAAATAAATAAAAAAAATAAATAAATAAATAAAAAAACTTCGATACATCTCACTGGCAAGTGACACTATGTTGAGCTATTTTTAGAACAGGCCCACGGGCTACTCATGTGGTCCTTGCGGGATACCTGGTGCCCGCAGGCACCATGTTTGTGACCACTGCTTTAGAGGCTGCAGGGTTATATTTGAGTGCTGTGCTAAACTCTGCCACCGAACAGCATGAGACAGGTGCGAGAGAGGGTGTATCAGTGGAATCTGACTACACCTCCATTTGATTAAGCCTGGCATGTTTAGTCCAGTTTTATACGGCATGAAATATCTTGCAACATTATCTGCTTCTTTGACATTCTTGGCACACAAACCTGAAAATCAAGACATTTTCAATAAATCACAGTTTTGTGCACTGGCTTCTCCCATACCCATTATTATTTTTGAATGACAAAACCAGCATAAATATTACTTATTTTTTTTTATTAGAAAATCCAAGACATACACTCACATGCATTCTTTTCATCTGTTTCACATTAAGGATTTTTAGCGTAAGCAAGACAGCAAACATAACTGATGGGCATCACTGCAACCAGTGAGACACAAGCACAGAAATTACACATTTATATTACAGATGTTATTAGGTTAGATACATATTTAAATGATAGATGGTACAATAATGCCAGCATTTCATGTTCATACACATTCAGATTATGTGATTGAAATGGAATGTAAAATACACTGGAGCATCAAAAAGTCATCACATTAAAAAAGAAAAGTCTAAAATATAAACTTTGCAGTGGAAAGTGGATGTTGGCAAAACTACCAAAGTTATTGTTCCAAAAGCTCTCTTGGTACAGCTCACCTTTTCCGGTAGTTGAAATATTTTTTGTACAACAGTAAATGTCAGAAAGTTCAGTTCAGTAAAACATTTTAAAGCACCAATATAGTACATATTTATATATAATTGCATCTACGAACATAACATAGAGGGAGGAAAAAAGTGCAATGTTATGCATAAATGTACTATATGACACCTAAAGTTAACATTAAATGAAATGTTTAACCATGCATTCTGAAGGCATGTGTTAAGCTTCTCAAAGTGCAGATCTGGACCATCTATACAGTCAACGGGATCGGGGGGTGGGGGAGTATGGCATACAATTCTATTTTCAGTACGAGAGTGTGGATTGCGCATGAAATCCCATTTATTATCCAACCTACAATGACTTGACAGAACATCCATAGCATACCCCCCCTAAAAATACCAATTTCTTTGGATAATATCTGTCTGAAATATGTGTAATTGCATTAACTGTACTGTGCCAGACTCCCTTGTTTTTCTTCAGTGAAATCGCATGTCAGGCTTTTCCTTCAACGTTTACACAATGACAAACTTCATGGCACACACAAAAAAGGCAGTAGTATAAATCTTTTTACACACTGTCCATGAGTCATTTTACTGAACAATTGAGCAATTATACTTCTTAAGAAGTTATCTATACTACTCTGGGTAATTAAAAAAAGGCAAATAATCTCAGTGCTTTAGCTTTCTGGTCAGTCACAGCAAAACGCATGAAACAACTACATTGTGAGGAAAACAATAGATTCAACAGATAAAATTAGGCACGCTATTTTTTCATTTTTTCCATTAAATGAAACGTAAACACCCAAAACAATTCCCTCATAACATCAACCTGACTCCATTCCTCTAATCTGAGACCATTTGGGATGCCGCTCTGCAACAGAGCAGGGTTCAGAGCTCACACGCTCTTGAAACTGGAAAGCTCCAGACTCACTGCAACATCTACAGTCAGTAGTGAGTGGAATATGGGTGTTTAATCTTGTAGCCCTGATGAAGAGGGAAGGAAGGAAGAGAAATTCCTTCCCTGAACTGATGAACTAAGGGGAAAGCATGCTGTGTGCAAATTCTTCATCTTCTTACCACTGTTTAAAAAGAGAAAAACAAGTTAGTCACACAAGCTGTTCAGATGACAGATGACTTTTAAATACAGTTGACAGTCCTTTCCAATGAGAAAAACAAAAGTATTGGTTGATCTGTTAGTCAAATATAGTTCATAGAAACGTTTACGCTTTGTGTCCATTGTGATGTGTTCTGTTTCTCTGTTCGGCTTTGTAACCCATATCACAAAATGAAAATGTAACTATAAACACAATTAATTATCCAATAAAAAAAATAATTACTGGAAAATTGCTGTGGTGCAAGAAGATTAAACCACTAGAGGACAAGCCCTTATAAGTGTATAATTAGTGGTCACAACACTTCATTAAACCAGTAAAACATTAAGCTTATAAACATGATTTGCACACAGCACAAGTCTCCCTCCGCTCCCTGTGGCCTTACTTATTGCTTAAGTAGGTCTCAAACAACTGCCTTTTTATTTTGGATGTACAGCCGAGTTTGACGGATCTAACATTTGAGTTTTGGTGAAGCCAGAAACACCCCTTACCCTTCCCCCTCGTTTTGTACCCCAAAGCACACAACTACGAAGTACAATTAAAAAAATGTGATTGTGATTTCAGAAATTGGTACACAAGGTGGTTTACTAACCTTTCAAGCATCGATTTAGAGTTTTGGTGCAATGAACATAAGACACTAAAACTTATCAAATGCTAACTGAAGATTTCACAGAACACACTTCAGGAAAATTCATGCATAACTAGAACCAGCATGAATTTAAACACACACACACAAAAAACAATTGATGACTCAGAGTGGTTGCAGAAATGATCTCTAGCAAAGATACCGTTGGAAAAGTTTGAATGAATAAAAATCTGAACTGACTAAAGTTTGTGCAAAGGTTTGTCCCAAAGATCAAAATTTAAATCATAAATGAATGTCCTGACATTTTTGGCCAAACTGAAGCAAAGCCAAATTTTCTTGAAGCAAAAAAAAAAAAAAAAAGTAAATAAATAAAATAAAAACCCACATGCTCCCATGTGATGAGACTGATATTCCAGTACGATCTTGAAACAAACAGCAGTGGATGCACTGGAAAACATCTGGATTGCCAAAGATGAATCAAATCTGCACTCAAGGAAACTCATTTGGAGTCTGCTACAGAAGTGAAGAAAATGCCAAAGCTTCTGATACAATTAACAGAAACCCTGCTTCAGATCAACAGTGTGCGGTTGCAAAAGGGAATACAAGGTAACTAAAATGCACATTTTCTTCATTAAAATAATTACAGCATCAATGTCATTTAATTATCACACCACATAAATCAATGTTACCCGCTTATAAAATGATTGAAATCAATTAAATAAAACAATATACCACAAGGGATGCAATCTGATTACTATACCGCTATCTTGGGATTATAAAACATTCGGAGTGGACAATGCTTGAATTAAAATTACAGACCCTCAAAGTTTGTCATGGGCACTCGAGCAGGCAGTTCCATCATTAACATGCTTTCGTTAATCTCGTTATGGTCTTGTGCTTCCCACACTATAGAAGAAAAGAGCCACCATCACAAACAGGTTTTTGCTGCCTCAAATTGAAGGGATTCCTTCCTAGCCGTACAGGGTGAACCCTACAATTGCTTCCTTTGCAAAGCTGTATGGGAAAGATCTAGGACACGGCAAAAAGCATGCAGTTAACCTCAGCACTATGATTAAAAAATATTTAAATTATAAAAATCTGTTAAGTTAGTTTTGTGGTTCCTGTGAGCACCTTTACGTTTCCTTTTGAGTTTCAATGAAAATGCAGAATAGATGAGAAAAGACCCCATTAGTAAGCTAAAGTCCCAGAGCTATTAGCTGATTCAAAACACAGATTACCTGATCTGTCTGTGTCGTGGTTAAAACACGTAAAGTATAAAAATCACATTTTAATGTGCTTATTATATTTCTTTACAGTACCAATGCAACTCTAAAGCCTTTACAGAACTGCCATTTCACAGCCATTAGGCTCTCGGCTCTGCACTGGAAACTCATTTGCATCCATCATGATATAAATATATGAATAAACCACAAAAATCTCATTGGGTGTAGGTTTTTTTTTTGCATGGTGATCATATATACAGGAATAAAAAGTATGCACCTCAGGCTCAGGGGATGTCACAAAAATCAATATAAAGGAGTACTCAGACATCCCCTTTGCCTTTTGTGCACAGTTGACTTATTGCTTCTTTTCTTTACTGTGCAGATGATTTAGCACATACAAAATAGAATTTTAATTGTAGCACTAAAAATCATAATATTGGGTTCAATAGCTTGTGTGTGCTTGACATCCACACCTACTGTGACTCACTGTACAGTGCATTTAATAAAGGAGTTTTTACAGTCTCTTACCTCACTCAGGTGGGTTTAACAGCCAGCTGCAAAGCTCCACCCAAGTGCAATGACTCCACATATGTCAGGGCACTCTGCAGTGAGGTTAAGCAGTAGCCTTCCTCTCCGATCAGATACCTAAGCAAAGCATTCACAAAACCGATCAAACATCTAATGGGGAAAATGGTGTAAATGGGTAATAAAACTGAGTAGAGGCATTTTAAATAAGAGAGACTAGTAGCAGTTGAACTCCTGTCACCTCCTGGCAAAATGCTAAAGCCAGGAACAAAATGTTAAGCTTCTAATTAGAATGAGGAAAAACGTTTGTAAACCTAACTAATAATTAAAGTCTGAATAATTACGAGAAGTCCCATGGTCATCACTAGCATTACAGCACACTAAGCTGCAACTGCACCATTTTGCGATATTTCCAAACCACCAAGTTACGCAAACACTGAGAGGAATTTTATTTGTATTTTATAGTAGGGGGGAAAAGGCAAACCAGAGCGATGAAAATTCCTTCATCACTGCCAATCTAATGAGGCTGTAAAATGGGGTGGCTTTTACACAGATAAACAGAGCTTGACTGTGGTCTCAGTAGGCACGCAACAGCACCGAAGCACCCAAAAGCAGGGCGAGATGAACTCCAGCAGAATAATGACGTGAGAACACTGTAGGAATTAATCCTTTTGCAATTTGTACTCGGCAGCCTTGAATTTGTGTCACATAATTTAATGCCATTTCTCCAACAATTTGTGATTATAAAATGTGCTTTTATGTTACCTAAGTATTGCGCACACAAGCTTGATGGGTGCGTCCTGAATTTCAAAAACTCACCCCTCATGGATAAACTCTTCCAGTGCAGCACATTCAGATACTAGCTGAGGCATTTCAGCACGCAAGGCCACATATGACAAAATGGGCAGCAAATCATCTGCTCCGCTGTAGAAGACAGAACAAAAAGAGGAAAAAAATAAATATCTAATCATTCTTTTTAATGAACAGTAATGTTTTATATGTTCTCGTGTCTAGGTGTGATAATGTTGCATGGCATTTGAGATGCTGCATTCATGCAAAGTGCAAATCCCTTAAAGTCTCCACTGGGCAAAGCCCCCCCCCAAAAGCATTCACATACAGGCTGAACAGTGCTTGCGTGAGAAATTACCTGGGTGTCTCCTTTCTTGTTGGCCCTGAAGGACACCGGATATGTTTCAACTAACCAAGCGATCAGTAGACATCTAAGCAACAAGTTTCACATCACAGAACCATGCCAAAATAGCTGCAATTCCAGGTGTATAGCATTAATACTTGATATCTGGTTGTGTCCAGTTTCAGATCTTGCTTGAATGACGAAACGTGATCAGAATTTTGACTGGAGTTTATCTTGGATCATGGAGGAATAGTTGAATGTTTGCAGATCACTGTGCCAATGCATTCATGTGTTAATAATCCTACAGACACGCAAAATGAGGAAAAAGAATGGAAGTTCACAGCATGGTGAAAAGGTCCTCAGGTGCGAGAGAAAACATTGAGGGTGGGCGGGTGGACCCAGATCAATGCAGGCAATTCGCCATAAGGCAGTGAAGAATGAAAGAACAAATGCTTATGTGAAAAAATAAAACTGGGTAAAGGCATGTTAATCTGTGTAATGGAGACAAAAATGAAATGATACAATGTAAAAGAATGAGAAAGGGTAAAATACTTTCATTGTTCCCATGCAGACATGCATGAGCAAATTCTTCAGCCTTAACAGTTAAGCACAAACTAAACAAAAATTAGAAAACCGCCTGGAAAAGCCCAACACATTCTGTACTGCCACTTTGTAATTGTATGCGTGACATCCCCTTAATATTTTCAATGAGAGCCAAAGCCACACACGACTCTAGGAATGACACCGAGTACCAAATGAAACACCGGAATCAAAAACCCACACCCACAATTCTTATGCAGTGGATCATAATTGACCACTAGATTTTTGGAAATCTGCAAAATACAACAGTGTCAACCTGCACAGACACAGTCCTACATGAATTGAGTCGCTGTGTGGAGCATGATGATGTAAAAGTTATTTTCTCAATTAAAAGAATGCCCGAGTGAGGCTGGTTTAACTACCTTAATTACAGCTGTCACTCACCGAACTGTTTAATTCTACTCGGGTCACAGTAGGAATACAACCCAAATATCTCATCCAACAGTGAGTGAAAGCGGTATACATCCCAAACAACTCGCCAGACCATTGCAGGACCCACACACCCCACTAGGGTCGATTTGGAACAGCCAGTTAGCCTAATGGGCACGTCTTTGGACTGTGGAAGAAAACCGGAGTACCCGGAAAGAACCCATGCAAGTACAGGGTGAGCATACAAATTCACAGAAATACCCCAGCCCGGGAATCAAACTCAGGACCTTTATGCTGGGAGGCGGACATGCTAACCACCGCACTGATTACAACCATATTCAAACACACACTTTAAAACCCCAATGACGGCGCAGAAGCTTGTGTAAGCTGCTTAGAATTAACAGACAAATTGATACCACCCCAATAACATCTCACCAACACAAGCTTCTTCCAAATGCAAACCTCATGGTGTATGTGTACATGCTTGTTTATGGATGTAAAAGTGCAGAGGGATTGTTGATGCATCACCAATGTGTGAACTTCTAATCTCATTTGAGGCCTATATACACTTGTACCATTTAGAGTACCGCATTTCCTCATTACAAGGCATGCAACGAATGGCCCATTTGAAACTGTTTTCATATATAGGGCACACTGCATTATAAGGCGCATAAAATAGAAGCAACAGTCGTGGCTGTGGTGGCATTATTCATCCACTAGATGGAGCTGTGCTAAAGGGAATGTCAACACAACAGTCAGATAAGTCATGTCAGAGGAGCTCAGGGTTTTGTGTTTGTGCATGAACTGTCATGGAAGTAAGACCCCGTGTTGTGCATGTACTGTTACGGAAAGAATAGTTTGTGTGCTTGAGTTGTCACGGTCTATACTGTGTGTATACTGTCACGAATAAAAGACTGTTTGCGTCGAGTTTGGTATTCCTATAAGCCTGCTGAATGTCAGTAAAGATGTCCTAGCTATTCATGATTACCCTCTCTCCGGTTGTGCCACGGAAACTGTGCATAGCGTTTTTGTTTGTCTGGACTTCAGTCGGTGTTTTTTGGAATACCGTCAATAAAGGTCTGTTTTTGTTTTCACCCATTGCTGTCTGCTTGGTCTCGCAAATGGATCCTGATCAGCCCAGCCCGCTGGAATTTAGCATCCAACTTAACACCCTCACTACGGTAGCAATTATTAAATCAATACTGATCCATATACAAGGCAGGCGCACTGCCAGCTTTTGAGAAAATTGAAGGCTTTTGGGCATGCCTTATCTGTATCTAGGGTGAATTCACTCATGAGCGAGGAACCCCTCCCTGGACTTCTTCCAACGCTCTCTGTCTTTTGCGATGGTTGTCCATGTTGTTCCTATGCTTTGAGTGAGGTCATCGCACCATCTTGCTTTGGGTTGCCCACGTGATCTTCTCCATTCTCTTGGCATCCATTCAGTTGTTCTGATCGTCCAACGGTTGTCAGTGAATCAAGGAACGTGGCCAGCCCACCTGTGCTTGCTGTCTTTGATGACCCTGATGATATCCTTCACTCCTGTTTGCTGTCTTATCC
>JAQNCB010000004.1:25889560-25899601 GCA_030068295.1 Euristhmus nudiceps | reverse complement strand
TATAAGTCGCACTGGAGTATAAGTCGCACCCCTGGCCAAACTATGAAAAAAAACGCGACTTATAGTCCGGAAAATACTGTAGTCTGAATGAAAAGCTTCTGAATTAAGTACGAACTTTCATTCATTCATTTTCTGAACCGCTTAATCCTCATTTGGGTCACAGTGAGCCTGACACATATCTCAGCCAACTCTGGCCGGGGACACAGTACACCCTGGACAGCTCGCCAGGCCATCGCAGGACAGAAACACACTGACGGCTATACAGCCTGCTCTTGGCGAAAGTCAGCAGTGGTTCTTTTACATGCATCTCACCACAGACAGTGAGAGACATGGCCAGCCTTTGATAAGCCAGTTTATCTACCCTGGTGGGACAGCAGTGACAACTCTGTGATCGTGGGGCTTGAACCCCTGACCTTGGGATCAGTAATCCAGCACCTACCACTGGACCACCACTGCCCCGCATAGAAGACATCTAGAACTCAAACTCAGCACACTCGACTGAGCTCCGTCCATTTGCCCGTATACATGCTAACATATTATTGAAAACAACACATTAATAATATTCCTATGAATACAGACAAGGCCAGTACATTGCTGACGATGTCTCATTTTTTATGTTTATAGCTCATTGCCTCTATGGTTAAGACAAGGCTGACAAGGTTAACAGATCACTTATGCCATATCATTCATAAATCATGCTCCTTTGTATGCATTCAAAAAGTGATCTTAAAAGCAAAGAAAAATGAACCCACGGACACATTCACATTGTTGTTTGCTGCCTAGTTAGCTTATTTGTCCGTTTTAGTGCTATCAAAGTGCCAGACTGGCACCCACGGGTATAACTGCGATTTTAACATCAGTACGAAGGGCAAGCATGGGGAACATGTCTATCAATCACATGTCGGCATATCGAGCCGGTGTGAAGGTTTTATAGAGAGCGTTGTTTGAGCCGAAACCCTGTCAAGATCTTATTAAAGCAAGGCTTTGTTGTGATTAAAGTCTGGTCCAGCGGTGCCAGATGGTGCTGAAAAGTGCCGAACAATGCAAAAGGTTGCCAGACCAGATTTTCCTGCAGGTCGTCTGGGTAGAAAGGTGTGAAAGCACCCCCCCCCCAAAAAAAAAAAAAAATCAAATAAATAAATAAATAAAATAAACAAATAAACAAACAAACAAAAAATAAATAAAAACAAATACTTAATGCTAACATGCATGCTATGTATGTTATCACACCTGAAATTTGTTTCCACTATCATTTCCCCTGAACTTTGTTTTTTCATTATTATTATTATTATTATTATTATTATTATTATTATTATTATTGCATACCATGTGAGATGGTTAACTCTCTCATTATTGGTCAGCTGAGAGCAAAATAGTAAATATCGGAAGAAGATGCATTGTTCCGGATTGGTGCATATTTCTTTTAAGGGAAATGTTGCTATGCAGTTTGAATGATGCAATTAAAAATACAGTATTGCTTTACACTACGCACAGAATCGCTGGCTTTACATGACTGTGCAGGACAGAGGGGCATGTACAAAGGGATATCAACATGCTAATCAAAGACATGTTAAGTTATCATGATATATGATGTCAATATATATTAATGGTAATACAGTTCGCCTCCCAGGATGCAGTGCGCACCTGGCTGCAGGAGCCATTTAGCTGAAACGTATGGGTACACCTGGTAGTTGCGACAGATTGAGGTCTCAGTGCAGTTGTTTTGGTCCACATCTGAGTATGATTACTGGGCTCACACCTGCCCAAACCAAAGGCACCAAAGTGGGAAACAAACCAGGACTTCATTCAAATGGAGTTAAAAATGCAGGTGTGAAAACATCCCTATTCTTCGAAAAAGAATCCAGCTTCATTGACCAGTTTCCATCTGTACACAACACAGCTTAATGCTTGTAGGTGAAAATAGTTTCGGAATTACTGCTTGTAATGCAACACTGTGGGGAAACAGCGTTGATCAGTTGATTCCAGTAATCAGAACTCAGGGTAATGAGTTGTTTGATCACAACAGTTTAAGTTTTGGAGGCTCAGGGCTGTTCAGATTCAACTTAAATTTTCATGAGGATACTCAACAAATGTTTTCTTCCTTTTGATTTTGTGTGATGTTGCTGAAAATAATTTGTTTACAGTGTTGCTTTAGTCGCAGTAATCCAGAATCTGTTTTCAAATTTAGCAGGGTAGAAAATATTTCTTTTTACCCCCCCCCCCCCTTTCCACCCTAATTTAGTCGTATCCAATTCCCCCCCAGTAGATGAGGTATTGCCTTCCCTATCACATGACCACCACCGACCAGGGAGGGGTGAAAGCATGCACACGCCCCCTCCGTGACATGCGATGCTAGCCACCTGCCTCTTTTTAAACTGCCGCGCCATGCGTATTTGTGGGCGGTCTAACACACACGGAGGGAAAGTGCTACCCACCCCCTCATATGACTGAGCCCACAGATGCCCATGAATGGCTGCCGAGCTCTGTGAGTGACAGGAAAGTGAGTGTATGCCATTCCTCCATCTAATGAGAGCTCGGCCAATTAGCTCCCATGGACTCCCTGTCTGAAAAGGAGTGCATTGAACCAGATTCAAACTTGTGATCTTCGGGTTAATATTCGCACACCTTGTCGACATGCCACTCGGGAGCAGGGTAGAAAATCTAAGTGTATTTTTTTTACATAAATAATTTGGAAATATAATATTGTATTTCCCAATACTGTCAAACAAAAATATTTTGTACTTCCAATATGTCAACAAGGTCCAGTACACCACATGTACGGATTTATAAGTCTTCAAGGTCAAATCATTCAAAGTGTAATGGCTTATATTTAAATGTACATTTTTAGGAAAAATAGAGTATCAAGTGAAGATTTATTTGGCATTTCCTTCAGTGGGACACACACACACACACACACACACACACACACACTTTCTGTTGTCTTGTACATACATTGAGTGGACGAAACATAAAATGGGCAATGAGAATGCACTCAAGTCTTGGCCCTTTTATAGATCACAGACAACATACACTGGAAAGGCTCTGGAGCAGCCTCCTGAAAAAAGAACAGCTCTAAAAGGACACGTCTTATTTTTCCATTCTGTGTTTTTGTATCTTTCTCTATACCATATACTTTGTATTAACTCATAAATGCTAATATAAATTACTTTTAAAAAAGCCTTTGGCATTTAACCTCCCTTCATAAAAGTGCACAGCGAGCACTGCTTTTATGTGCTAGTTTGCCTCCACCATAAATCAAACTGAATGGAAAGTTTCACTGGTTCTGCTTCCTTGGTCCTCCTTTGGTTGGTAACTTCACAAGACATCTGTTGTAGAGATTAATAGCTTCGGTCATTTAAAAATCATAATGTAGCGCTTGTCAAATTTAAAGTCACTCAAGTCTTTATGTTTGCTAAGTTTTCCTGCTCCCAACACATCAACTTTGAGAACTGACTGTTCACTTTCTGCCCAATATATCCCACTCCTTGGCAGGTGGCATAGTAATAAGATAATCAATGTTATTCACTTCGGTTTTCAGTAGTCATAATGGTTTTAATGTTATGGCTGATTGTAGTAGGTATAGAGGCTATACAGAGAAATAGCACAGTTACTCAACATTCTGCTTCATCAGTGCCCAAGGACGGGGAGGTCTAACCTAATATCTTCATTCTTTCATGTTTCTGTTCCACGTTTGGTTCTCGCTATGATTTTGCTTAAAAGATAAGTGACTCTTGGAAGTTACAGTAATGGCATTCTTGCCAGATTCATATCTGCAGTCTTAGCACTATAGCCATTGTTCTCTTCCATCAGAACTCCTCTACTCCATACATTTTCAGACACAAACAAATTTAAACGTCTAGTGAGATTTCAATAAATTATGGCGAACTAGCAGTAATTCACTGGAGCATAAACAGATGGAGTTTTGAATTTTTGGCAAATGGTAACAACTAAACCTAGAATCAACAACAACACGATGGGCACATCATGTAGTGCAAGGTTCCAATGCCGTGCAGCGTGGGTAATGCTGTAAACAGTCCCTATACATGTACTGGTTTTAATTACCCATGTGCCCGTCTTACAATATGTAGCTTACTATGGTATGCAAATGGAACCCAATTAGCAAAAATAGTCTTGCATTTGAAGCACTGACTCATTTGCAAATCCATATATGGTTTCCTGTTAGTGTTCCATAGTAACTGCGTATATACTGACATTCATTTTGAAGTTAGAAGCACTTTATTTCCAAAACTTGTATTCTTGTGACCATGCTCTAAACTTCACCTTTGACCTTGGCATTTCAAAATCAAATAATCTTTGGGAATCGTGTTCCCACCAAGTTTGGTGAAAATTCTTGCATGGATCTGGCCAGAATTTTGTTCACAAACAAACAAATAAGCAAACAGACTCCACCTCTTACATCATGTGTCTTAGATCTAAAAGGCCTAAAAATATGTACATCATTTTCTGCTTTCTTTTTCTAAGCTTGACATTTTCCCCTTTTTTATTGATAAATTTGTCCCCAAAATCCATAAATGTGGCTGTTTGGCATTGGAAATATTTTGATGAAATTGTGAATGCAATGATGTTGAACGGTTTTGTAAAATGGATGTGCTTTCAAAATGAATGACTTTAGCTGAAGGAAAGTTGGGCAATATAGCAAGCTTCTGTTTACAGTCTGCTAAGATTCATGTTTGTGCTTTATTTTTTGTTTTCCCTTCAAGACCTAGAGATTGGAGAGGTGTTCAGATTTAAGGAGCTAAATCAGGCAAATCCAGAGGACTGGGAGTTCATGCAGTTGAATTTGGTACATTTGTGGATATATTGAGGCTGAGCATGGTGTTTCTCCAGAGAGACCACTCCAAGACTATAGAAATGTTTAAAAAGTACCTGAGTACCTTATCAAACCACTGCATCTGTCTTGTAAATAAACACAGAAGTGCTTCAATGCTTTTCTTTTTCCCTCTATATAGCCTATGAGCAAGGAGTGTTACATTTAGTCACAGGAAAAAAAAAAGTTAGACACCCTTTGCTAGCCTGGGGATTAATTCATGCACCACATCACACAGGGGTGGACAAATCAATAGCCCAGGTGCCTGGAACAAGAAGATTTCATGTATACCACATGTTCTTTTCAGAATGAGGAACGTACAATGTAACAGCCACATTAGGTCCTTTTAAAGTGTACTGTGTACTTAATGTGGTAAAAACAATGAACATGCCCTTCCCTGCAAGTCATGAACATATGGAACAAGATATAAATACCGTATTTTCCGGACTATAAGTCACACTTTTTTTCATAGTTTGGCCAGGGGAGGGGGGGCGTCTTATACTCCAGAGCGACATATGTGAATTTGTGAAATGTTGATATGTGAAATTTTTAACACATTATGATATAATTTCATTATTTTCCACATTTCGACATGCAACCACATTTCACTGTTGATTATTTTCGCACTGACAACCACAAGAGGGCGGTCTTGGGTTGTGAATTCAGTCTAATTTTGCTGAGACGCTTTGTCAGTAAGACTCTTACAGAACCGGAAATTAAGTCAAAAGAGACATTTATTGTGAAAAGGCTTAACAGGAAGCATTTAATGCCTGTTGAGATGGCTGACCCAGATTTCCAATGATCTGGAAAGACAGCACATTTATAGTGACTGTTTTAAACAGGTGTATTAAACAGGAGAGAATGGCAGTGACTGAAAAACGCGGTGAGAGCACATCACAGTGACTCTTGCTCTCCATCGCCATCTGAGACAGGTAAATAACAGAGGCTGCGGGTCAAAGCTAAATGGCTCCTCACACAAGATATAGGGCACATAATATACCGTAGATTGAAATGAAGAGTATATTTTAACATGTTTGAGCCAACAGTCTAATGTTTCAGTGGAACTATACGTTCCTGTGTGTAAAAGTGAGCCTGCACTTTTAGTTTTTCCTCCCCGCACAGCGTTACACGCAGAGTAGGCTGAGATGGTATGTGAGCGTCTCACGCACCAACATTTTCGTTACGCCTCGTCTCGTCACGTCATGTTTTAGATCCAAAGATCCATTTTTAGTGCGTCATCATCATACAAAAAAAGTTGCGTTAACGAAATCATTTAAACAACACTGTCCCAAAATGCGACTGATACTCCAGTGCGACTTATATATGGTTTTTTTTCTTTATTATGCATTTTTTTACTGATTCGACTTATACTCCGGAGCGATGTAGTCCGGAAAATACGGTACATGACATGCTGGTATCTCGAGACTGTATTAATAAGGTTGCCTACTAACTTTTATGACTTAATGTATGGAAAAATTAGTAGTAAAAATGTGACATAGATGTTATGGTCACTGTAGCGAAGAACAAGTTCTATTTGAATACCACCTACAAATTTGTGACATCTTTTGCGAATCTGTTCACTGCTCACTGCACACAATTAAGCTGAATTCACACAGGAAGTAGTGAGATACAAGCAAGTTGCTTTGCCAGTGAACTGCATGGTATATCATCTATTTAACAAGATATATGGAAGCGAATAGGAGAAGGGTTTAGTGAATTCAGTGTTTGGAGGCATCTGTCAATCAATGGTATCTTTAGGCTCTGATTGGTTTTCACAAAAATTGTTCCTATGAAAGTTGCATGGCTTTTTGTTGCTCATTACTTCCCACATGGGTCCGGCTTGAGGATAGAAAGTCACATCTAAGTAAATGGAGAAGGTGAAGCTTGACAGCATTTATTGGAAAACAAACACTGACAAAACCTGACTACAGGAAGCCCGGTGCAAACCTTCTGCCCAGCCCAAACTTTTCTGTTAGCATAACGCCCCTTCACCACTCCTGATAAACATCTCAAGAACAAATATAGACACTAGCTAGACTGATATAATATTTCAAAATTTAGGTACGTGCAAAGTGAGGAGATAAAAGGAATAATAGACATTAGGGTCAGAGACATGGTGGTGTATTGTTGACATGAAGTTGCTGGGTTCGAGTCCCTTGCCTGGGCGTTTCTGTGTGAAGTTTGCTTGTATCCCATGGGTTTCCACTGGATATTTCGGTTTCTTTCTACAGTCCAAATACATGCACAGGCTACCTGGATGTTCCAAATCACCCATATGTGTGAATGTAAGTGCGAATGGTTATGTGCTTCATTAGAAACGTTTGTTAGAAAGTGATATCAATACACTATTCATTTTACATATTTAGTCCGTCATAATGCGCTTCACTAGCTAGCTAGCACACTGTACACTATTGCATCATGAGCTATAACTTTACAACTACAACTTTAGACTAGTTCATAATTAGATCTTCAGACAAACAAAACATGGGACACACACTACTGGCCAGGGGGGAAGAACAGGGAGGTTTCCTTTAAATGTGCATTTATTTGTCATAGCAACCAAACATGCTTCCTGACAAAGCAACATCTCCACCATAACACTTGTTCGATATATTTATTTTTTGACCTCCAGTCCTTCTAATCCTCATTATGTTTGACTATTTTAAAAGTGCTCCTTATGAATTATTCAGCCAGCTGATTGTGTTGCCTTTTAGACACTGTTTGGTTAATCACTGTGTTATTTGCTTGATTATCATGCACAATTTGCCTCGGGCAGTTCATTGTCACCCACAAGACAGCAGAAAGCTAAACTAGAATACAAGAGAATAAACAATGTGGTGAGAATGGAAGAAAACGGTAGGGCAATCATGCATTAAACCCGATTGACAGAGGATGCCAATACTAAACACACACACACACACACACACACGCGCACGCACGCACGCACGCACGCACACACACACACACACACACACACACACACACACACAAAGCTATTTATTTCTCTACTGTATGTGGCGTGGCTATCAACCGGCTCGTAGAATGAATAGAATGGAAAGAAATGATGTTTTGGCATTAAATGAAAGCAGGCAATGTAAAGGGATCAAGACTAATCATTCCCATGTCCTCCAAATGGAAGTGCAAGTAAGAGGAGGAAACAGTCTGGAAAGTCAGATGAAGCACTTTGCGTATTTTTAATCATTGTTTACCATTAACAGAATGTAATGGATTATACGCAAGTCTTATTTTATTTTTAGTCTGTCTGAGTTTCCTGTATGAATAAGCAGTTGGCCATCTGTAGGCTTTATGGAAAGTAATTCACAAACGGCTCGGAAAAAGCAAATTCAGAACACATTAATTTTGCGCTCGTTTCTATCAGCGAAGGAAATTGTCATATAATGTCGGCCTATGCGTTTTAATTTGGAATTTCGGACACGTCCCCTGTGCAAAACGAGTGTGTAATTGATACATTTTAATTCTGAGAGGATTTGCGGATAAATTACTGTTCAAGAATATTGCACTGGATGAATCGCTTAATATTTCCACCAGTAGCTGGAGTTAATCTATTTGTAGTTTTGCTCTAATATCTGGCAGTATTGCATATATTTCACATAATAGCTTTTCCCAAGTAACTGAACAAATTAATTCACAAATGTGAATGTCACCCTGAATATTATATGTATATCTAATTTCACTACATGTGTGGTTAGTTCCAATGAGTATGACTGTCAGCATGTCAGATACAGAGAATATTTATGCTTGTCTATGCAACAGAAATTTACTCTGCAGATATTAGGTCACAGTTTTTAGTGCAGAAAAAATTACAGAATAATTTAAGCCTTTTGATTAAACCTCTAGCTTTTGGCAAAATGACCCACTAATTTTACAAGATTTGCCATTTCTGATGGCAGAGATCACTCACTTTCTAGGTTTAACAGTGGACGATGATAAAAATGAACCAAAATTAAATGAACCAAGACATAATGGTTCGGGCTTCCGCCTCACAACAAGAAGTTCCTTGGGTTCAAGTCCTGTTCTCGGTGAGGGAGTTTCTGCGTGGAGTTCGGGTGCATGTCAGGGTTTTCTCCAGGTACTCCGGTTTCCTCCCGGAGTCCAAAGGCAAATATACACATTAGGCTAACTGTCTGTTCTAAATCGCCCCTCGGTGTGTGTGCGAGTGTGAATGGTTCGGCGTGTTGCTCCGCAATGGTCTAGTGAGCTAATCAAGGTTTGCCCCAACATCCCCCTAGTGACTGCTGAGATAGGCTTCAGCCTCACCCTGGCCCAAATAGGATTAAGTGGTTACGCAAATGAATGACTGAGTGAAACAAACCCAAAAATCAAGTCAAGAGGGCAAAGTTTCAAAATACCAAGAATCCAGATAAATATTTCAACACTGCAGTGGCCTGGGGAGCAGTCCAGGGTGTACCCCGCCCTCAACAAGAGTCGGCTGAGATGGGCACCAGCCTCCCCGCGACCCTAATTAGGATTAAGAAGTTTAGAAAATGAATGAATGAATGAAATATTTCAACAACAGCCAAACAATTTCATACACTGTGTCGCGATAAAAACATGTAGGATTTCAGGCAACCATGAAAGTTTCACACAGAAGTTTAAGACAGTTTTTTTTGAGGGTTTTAAATGTGTGAAATGACCTGCAAGTTTCTAAGAGGCAGCCGTGATAAGAGCTGTTTGAATTATTTAACCACTAAGGAAACACACTTTACTGATTACTCTTTCTGTTTTCTTTAGCATAGTGTACAGTGGACCATCCTTCATGAATGCAAAAAGAGATAATGCTGTCTTACAGTTCCTTTCGGTTCCCTGCACTTTTGTGCTAGTTATAAAGCAGACTCACGCCTATAAAACGTAACCTTGGAACAACAATTACATAGCCTAATTGAAAAAATAGATTTTATTGATTTGGTGGCAAGGTTGCATAGTAGTTAACACAGCCGCCTCATGGCAACAAGGTCTTGGGTTCGAGTGTCAGGCTCGACGACGGGGTTTCTATGTGGAGTTTGGTGTTTTCTCCTCTTGCTTGCGTGGGTTTCCACTGGACACTACGGTTTCCTCCCACAGTCCAAAGACATGCATATTCGGCTAATTGGCTGGACAGATTTCCCCAGTTGTGAGTGTCTACTTTTCTTTCGGCTTCTCCCATCAGGGGTCGCCACAGCGAATCATCCGCCTCCATCCATCCCTGTCCTCCG
>JAQNCB010000004.1:25805209-25816153 GCA_030068295.1 Euristhmus nudiceps | reverse complement strand
CGCCCTCTACTGAAAAAAAAGTGAACTAAAAGGATTTTATTTCTACACAGAACATTCATACTCCTAAAGTACATGCGAGATAAGACTTTATTATGTTAATTCTTTCAATTGGGAAAGTTTGAAAATAGGGTTATGTTTGGCTTAAAAGTGTGTTTCGATAAAGAACGGGCTAACACCCTGCCCTATGTGAGACAACAAGATGTGGAGAACAAGGATGGATGGAGACGGATGTGAAATTCGCTGTGGCGACCACTGATGGGAGAAGCCGAAAGAAAAGTAGTAGTAGTAACACCATGACCTATGTATGTGTATATATGTAGCATACAACTGTGTGGATTTAACAATGCTGTGATACCAGTTCTTATAAATTTCCCTGCAGTGTCAGAGGTACTTTGACAACGTATAGCATTTCAAGACATGCACATGGCTCATAAAATCCAATAATTTAATTTCGTATCCACTTATCCTGTTTAGGGTTGCTGGGAAGTTGAAGCCAATCCCAGCTAACTCTTGACAAAAGGCATGGCTCATTCAGGACAGTCCGTGCAGTCCGTTGCAGGGCCAACACAAATAAACTTCCGCTCACATACACACCTATTAGAAGCGTAGCCAAATTAGCGTAATTGTGCATGTCATTGTACTGGCGGAGGAAATTAGAGCACCCATAGGCAAACCCACAAAACCACAGGTAAAACATAACATGCAAACTCTACAGTGAAAGATGTTTGCTGAAAACTGTGCTCAAATCCAGGATCTACCTGCTATGAGGCGAGAGTGCGAACCACCACACTGCTCCTTCCAGTCATGAAAAAGTGTTCTGTTCAGAAATTGAATTGAAAACTGCGAGAATGAAATTACTTGTACAGTAACAGGAAAACATGGAGACCTACTTTTCCCCACTTTACTAAAAAAAAAAAACCCTGAGTGGAAAAAAATGTCTTTATTGTCTGCAACCAGTTTGAGATATCTCAGCCATTGTGAGGAAGGAGTGAATGGGATGCTTGTGGAGACAGAGATTGAATTGTTCTGTGCTCTTCTGTCATGACTGACAGGTAATCTAGGAGCGAGTGGTTCGAGGGAGCACACGGCACAATTCTAGATACATGAGCTATTTGTGGGGTGCGTATTATTTTGCAGATGGCAAATGTTTTTCTTCAGCAGACACGTTTTGAAATTCTGCTGTCCTGACTTGTGTTTATTACAATCTGTTTGTTTGTTAACCTTAGTGGTAACCTCGTGTAGATGAGAGTGACAGTAACCCTAGCCTTCCTCCCTACAATTTCGAGTTCCTCCATTTCTGCTGCATTCGCTTCGTGCTGCTGTCTCTCAAGCTTTACTGCCTTTTCAGGTTCTCTTTCCAAACATGTCTTTACCACAACAAGTCTACTGCTTGGAGAACAGAAACAATGAGGAAAGTTGGTTTTCCACTGATCCCATTACTCACTTCAGTAGTCTTATATCAGCAGGAGTTTAGATCTGTTGTATGCAGGACAAAAAAACAACAAAACACACACACAAAAAAAAAAACTCCACTCATAATTACAGCATTGGCTTGGTAGGTTGAGTGCAGGTAGAATCATCATTGCTGAGGCAATAACTGTAAATATGACACCTAGGTGGTGGAATTACAGCTATGCAAGTGTTTATATGGCTAAACCTATACATTATTGAGTTGTGGTTGTGTGATAAAACATGCCTTGTCAGGTGTATGATGCAGTACTTCATTCCAAGTGTGAAATGACCAATAAATATTTCTCACACTAGAGACAGAGAGTGTTTCATATAACCCTGGTTGCTGGACAAAATTCGTCTTGCCAACGAATCACACTTACATCATTGTTTAGTTTGAAAACTGGTTAATCTCGACAACCATGAAGTCTGTCGCAATGTAAACTATATAAACAAAGGATTATTGACACTTTACCATGTTCTCCAACTCCTACCTTGGCGCAGCACGTCTTCATGGAGCTCACTGTATGCGTGGGGGTTGGGGGACGACGACAATGCTGTTCTAGTGAAGGGCAATTGTAACCCAACAACGTATGAAGACATTCAGTACAATGGTGTGCTCTTGGATTTGTGGCGCCAACTTTGGGAAGAAGCTATATATGGTTCTGATGGTTAAGTGTTCATAAACTTTCATTCATGCAGGTGTAACAATCAGAGTATGTCTGGGATGCCTGTTTAGGTTTCGTCTCTTTCTTTTGCACTGTGTCGTGTTGTTGTGGTGTGCTCCTTTTAATATGTCACACATCCTGTCTACATTTTATACTACTCATAACGAGTCTGTGCAAACGCTAATTCACCTGTTCTTTTCTTGTTTATGCATGAACAGTATCTTTAGTGCTGTAAGGTCTGACTTTATATGGTCGACAATATAATCTGCTGAATAAAGCTGTAGTGTTAAAATCCCTCTACTTTATCTGTCGCCTGTTTCTGATGCTTCGGAGCTCTGCTAACAGCTGCTATGGCTGGGCCCCTTCACCTGCATCCACCTTACATAGTGTATGTTTTTACCCTGAGAAGCTCGCATGCCCTCTACATACCTGTGTATACAAGCTATCCCAGACGAAAGATCAAAGTAAAACAATCATGTTGATTGCTTTGCTCATGGCTCTGGAGTGGTGGTTCTTCATCATTCATTGTAGGAGGTTCAAAGAGGCTGGTTGTTGTGCTGTGACAAATATAGTCTGCAATAACCTTGAGGAGTTGTGGCAGCAAATATATTGTTTATAGAATGTGTACTATAGCTGTTTTATTCCCGTTATTTCTTTATTCTGCAAGTTGATAACATTTTGTTCTTGTATTCAAACTTGGGTCACTACTTGCTAGACTATGATTCAATAGATGGCAACATCATGCAGTCTTCATACAGTCTGCAAAGCTGTTGTACCCAAGCTTATTGGATCCAGAATGCACAGAGCAATTTATAACGATCATGTAAGATTGCTGAAATGTGTAGAACAGAGGTCCCCAACCTTTTTCACGCCACGGACCAGTTTCATGTAAAACAATACTTTCATGGACCGGTACAGAAACTACTCAAAAAAAAAAAAAGAAAAGAAAAAAAAACAGCAAGTAAAAAAAATCCAACTCTCCATTCCACTGAATTAGTGGGAATCTCTCCAAAGACATTTGTTTTTAACTCACCAGGGAGGGGTGAAAGCATGCATTTGCCCCCTTCATGACATGCAACGCTATCCCTCAGCCTCTTTTCAAACTGCAGCGCCATGCGTACTTGGGGGCATTCTGACATTCTCGGAGGGAAAACGCTATCCGCCCCTTCGTACGAATGAGCTCACAGACACCCATGATTGGCTGGCGATCGCTGTGAGTGACAGGGCAGTGAGGATATGCCGTTCCTCTCTCCCGTGAGAGCTCGGCCAATTAGCTTCCATGGACTCCCTGCCACGAAAGAGTTTTTAAAAAATAAAAGATCTTCCAGACGCCGATAATTAATAATTATTTTTTACTCACCTGTTGTGCGGCCCGGTACCAAATTACCCACGGACCGGTCCCGGTCCTCGGCCCGGTGGTTGGGGACCTCTGATGTAGAATGATGAGGACAAGCATCCATTTATACCCACATCAAAATATCCAATTGACTGAGGAAGAAAAATTTAGGAAAGAACCTGGAGGAGAGCCATACAGGCACTGGGAAAACATGTAAACTCCATACAGTAACCCAGGAGCTTCTTGCTGTAAGGCCAGAGCGGTAGCCTGTATGTCAATACACCACTGTTTAGACTAATACTATGATTTTGGTAGTCAAGCCTAAACCACCATCCTGGAAAACATAGCCACATCAGTCTTGTTGGGATTACAATAGTTTTACATGGGTCGATGGGGCAATGGAAGTATTAATAGTGTCTCTGGGATTTTAGTCCTGTCCAGATCATTTAGATTTTACATGCATGAGTCTGGAAAGATTACGACATGTTTTATGGCCTATAAAAGGAACAGCAGAAATAACCCCAGATAATAAAGTCTCTGTCTAAATTAAAAAAGAGGTTTTGTACTGTCTTTTTTTTTTTACTTTGAATAGACATGCCAGGCAATAGAATACATGCTCACTTGTCTCCCATTAAAACCAAATTCAAATCAAGTATGGAGTGTCAGAGAACCAGTACTTCTGCCAGGTTTACGTTATTGAGTTCCTAGAACAGGTACAGCTTTATGATCAAGTGACCTACTAATGACCAATGTGGGCTAATGTGATGATCAATGACCTACATGCAGCTTGCCTGGCCATGCCCTGTAAAACAAAAGAGATGTACATATATACCAGGCAAGCAACCTTATACTATGCAAATCACAAATAATGACTAAAATCATTACTTCACAGACATTCATTCATTCATCCACTTAATACTAATTTGGACTGCAGAGAGGCTGGCACCCATTTCAACTGACTCTGGGAAAAGGCCAGGTACACCCTACATAGCTCGCCAGCCCATTGCAGGGCCAACACATATATAACCATTCATACTCACACCTAGGGGCAATATGGAGCCGCTAATCAGCCTACGGTGCATGTTTTTTGGACTGTGGGAGGAAAGCAAGGAAACCCATCGCAAGCATGAGGAGAACATGCAAACTCAACACAGAAACACCTGGGAATTGAACCGAAGACCTTCTTGCTGTGAGGTGAACTTGTGAACCACTGCACCATTGTGCCATATTGCACCATTGTGCCATATCTGACCCATATTTTCACAACGGTGGTAATGTTCTCACAGCTTGTGAAAAGTTTTAAATAGAATTAAAAAAAAAAAAAAACTATGATGAATGGGGCAGTATGGTGGCCAAGTGGTTAGCTTCACATCAGGAAGGTCTGAGTTTGAGTCGTGGGCAGGGGCGCAACTAGAAGAATATTTCGGTGGGGCCTCGGCTTAATTTTTTTTTTGAGTGAATAGACACATGTGCAGGCCGGGGGAAGCTACTGGGTTTTTACATTCTCTCTGGTGAATTTTGAGCATTTCATGAGGACATTGCACTTCTCAAGGTACACCCATTTTATCAGTGTTACATCTATTTTTTCCCATCCCTCAACAACAAAGAGAGCAAAAGCCCATTATACTAAATATATGACTTGATAGTAAGCATACATGTTTTTCACATGTTCTCATTGTTCTGAGTAAAGTATTAAAGTATAAACATCCTGACAGTGCGGTGGAGGTAAACACGAAAGTAAATACTGTAAGAGCAAATTGGGTGTAAAGTCTTTACCTGCATCTCACCAGCATTTGAATGTTTCGGCACTTTTCCTCTTTTTTTGGCCACTGGGATGATGTAAGACATGATCACAGAACGTCTCCTGTATTGATCCTGCTCGCAGATTTCCTTTCACTAATAGTTTTACTGTCTTTTTTGTGTTTGTCAAATACAGAATATTTACGTTAATAGCGCAGCATTGAGCCAATCATCGTTCGGAATTGTCCCAACGTGCAATACTATTGGTTAACATCGCAGAAACGGGGCGGGTCCGTGTGGTATCACGGGAGATGGTTTTTGCTGTGCATATTAGAAGGCAGGAAGCTGTGATTATGTTTGAATGGGCTGTTAAACAGCCAGGACTTGTAACTTTATAAAAGAAACATAATATTTATTTTTTATTCTGAGATTTCAGGGGGGCAAATACCTCCAATGCCCCCCCTAGTTGCTCCAGTGGTCACAGGCTCTGAATGGAGTTTGCATGTTTGTCCTGTACTACGGTTTCATCCCACAGTCCAAATACATGCACATTAGGCTTAATGGCTGTTCCAGGTGTAAGTATAAATGGTTGTGCTTGTGTTGACCCTGCAATAGACTTGCCAGTTGTTCAGGTGTACCCCGCCTTCGCCTAAGGTCGGCTAACATAGACTTTGGCCTCCCTGTGACCCTGATTGAATTAAGCGGTTTAGCAAATGGCTAGATGGATGATCAAAATGCTTTCTAAAATAATCACTTTGTCCACCATGAAGGTGAAAACAGGATCTGGCAGAGGAGTTGGGTTGTAGGCATACTCTTGAAATGTCCTGCCCAATGGAGGTGGTGTTGAGCCGTTGTGGTCTTGAGGCTGGGGAGATTGACCTGGAGAAGCACAGATTCATTGGAAATGTGGTCTTTCCATTTGATCTTCAGGATCGCACGGAGTTTCTGTTGTTGCAAATGCTCCAGCATTTATATTGTCACTCGTGTACAGGACCCACAACTCAGAGCCATAGAAAAGGGTGGAGAGAACGACTGCTTGAAATACTATGATTTTGGTGTGGAGACTGAGGTTGTGGTTCAGAAATAGCCATTTGGAGAGTCTCCCAAAAGCTGCATGTGCGGCACGGATCCTGTTATCAATGTCTTTGTGCACAGTGCAGTCACTAGACAGGTACCTAGGTTGGGGAAGGCATCCATGGTCTCAAAGACTTGACCATGTATGTTGCTGGTGTCTGGAGAGGGATGGCTTTTGACTCCCTATGCAAAGATCTTTGTTTTCTCACTGTTGGACATAAGACCAAAATGAGAGTAGGCACCGCCAAAGAGATCAACAGTGGTCAGGAGGGTGGCGACGGTGTCTGCAGGGGAGCATTGTCGTCAGCATACTGTAGTTCCCGTACTTTGACCAGGGTGCTGAGTCGGCAGGTGCAAAGATACCCGGTGTTGAAGAGACCACCATCAATTTAGCAGGGAAGTTGGATGCCACAGGCTGCGTCATGAAGCTTCTGGATCATGGTCTCAAGGTAGAGAAAGGGAGAAGAGTGTAGGGGCCAGAACACAGTCCTGCTTCAGGCAAGTGGTTGTAGGAAGGGAGTCATCATCTCGTCTGATCATGTCTGTAGTGTCAGGAGATGGCCAGAAGCCACACTGTAATTCTGGAAGGACTTCCTCAGCGACAATTAGGAGCATGTCATGCAGAATCCATGCAAATATCTTTCCAGCAATACTGAGGAGCGAAATGCCACGGCAGTTTCCGCAGATGGAACAGTCCCCCTTCTTGAAGATGGTAATGATGGTGGCATCCTTCAGGTCTGCAGGTACGGCTTCCATTTCCCATATGTGCTGGATCAACATGAATAGCCTGGTCTTCACAGCTATACCCCCATGAGAAATGAGTTCCAGGGGGATGTTGTCAAGCTCGGGGGACTTCCATGCCTTCATACACTTCAATGCCTTCTAAAATTCGCTGTAGGAGGGAAGGAGTGACATCCAATGCCTGACAGGGTATTGTGGTACCTTACGGAGCTGCTGTGGATGGACAATTCAGAAGGATGTGAATGTGTTCCTTCCTCCTATTGAGGATGGCTTGTCCCGTCAGCAAAGCTGAGGGTGTTGGTACCACCATGACGAGGACCAAAGATTTCCTTTATCGCAGCATAGAAGCGGCGGAGGTTTCTCCTGTCACCGCATGATTGGATCTCCCTTGCTTTTTCTTGCTACCAGAGGTTCTCTGACCCTTCGCTGGCACTCCTGCTTTGCCTTTTGGAAGCGTCGTTGGCTGGCATGGGTAGGACGGTTCTCCCATGCAAGGCAGATCTCTTCTTGTCAATCAGCTGTCGAATGCCAACATCATTTTGATCAAACCAGTATTGAAGGAAATGACTCGAGTAGCCAACTACGTCCTCTGTAGCCTTGTTAATGGAGCAACAGAGAACGGACCAGTCTGCTTCTACCGAGTCTTGCTGAGGTACCAGTGCTGGAGCCTCACTGAGAAGCTCTGTGAGACAATTTGAGTAGTTTTCCTGAACTTCTGGGATCTTCAGCGTTAAAGCGATGTGCCCTCTTTGCACTGTTGTGGTTTATTTTTTGCAGTACAACAGAAAGCAATATCTATATTGCAGCAATGGCTAAAAGTGGTGCTCCCGAGAGATGTCTCAATTGATATCGAGCCTGGGTTTGGGTTTCACCACCTATCATTTCCACTTCCCAGCCTTTGTGTGATGCATTGGCTGTGCTAACTGCAGACTATGGCTCCCACCTGCCCTGCAAGGTGATGTAAGCAATGCTTAAGGCCGCATGTCTGGGAGCCGATCTAGAACTATAATCAACACACTAAGAGACTATTTAAGACTTGTTTAGACCGTGCTTAGCTGTGAGGTAATTAACGTCTTCTGCTTGCTGGTCTGTCATCATTGGATTTTGGTTGCTGTATGTTTTGTTACTTGAGTGTTTTATGTTGTATTGCTGCCTTATTTATCTCTGTTCTCGTCATTGCTGCCATAGCAGCTTATTAATAAAGTGACTATTGTGCAGTCTGAGCTGCATCTGCCTCCAGGTCTTGTCTCTTCTCTTCTCAGCTGATTTCTGCTTTCATTTGTATCCTGTGTGTTATTTGTTAAATCATCCATTTAACAAGTTCATGTTCTTTCAAGCTTCTGATTTCAGCATTTACTCCACAACCATGTATTAACCAGCAAATCTGTCTGCCTACCTGAGTTAAATTGTGTGTTCTTTTATTTTGCCTAAGTCTAAGTGGTGGTGGTGTATGTGCCTCTAGTTTTGTGTTTCAGTTTCGTTATTAATAAGTTACCTTTTTTAATTGCTGATTGTCAATGCTGCATAACAGCTAATCAGTGTCAGGGATGTGACAGCCATATTTGATTTCCTGTGAAGGGCACGCATGGACTCTGGACAGGACACAAGACAGTCATCCAATCCATGTTCCATGCCTATAGTGCTCTACTTGGGAACTGTACTTTATATTCAGTATTGTATCAAAAATGTATTTACATTAATCTGTAATCTATAAGGTATAAATTGAAGGGATGAAAACTACTGTGGTCTAACCCCCCCAAAAAATGAAAACAGGAGATCAGAACATAGTATGATGTAGATAAGATCTATATGTGCCAGAATGGTCCCTCCATCTTCATCGTAACCTTGAATCATAAGCATTATCTGTGTTTTTTTTTTTCTTTTTTCCCCCTTTTTTTTGTGAAAACTTTGACTGTAATCTTTCTTAGAAACAGCTTTCTGTTGGTTTCACCACTCTGGTTCTCAGCTCTTCAATTCTAGGAGAGTGTTACAAACATATATTTGAAGAACAATTCCGTCAACTTGGCTTTTTTGGGATTTTTTTTCCCCTTTAACATTTTTGAAACATGATTTTGATGTAAGCCATAACAGCTATGTTTTAAAAGGCTTTCAAAGCATCCAATATCCTATTATGGGTTACATATGGTTAAAATGGAAGTGATGCCTTGATACAGATAAATGATGAATAAAAAAGGAAATGAATATCTCATATTAAAGTCTGACTACACACACGGTATACATTCTGGGAAATGGTTTTCTGTGGAGACAGTGAATTCATGTGGATGTTACTTTGACAAGTGCTGTCTGCCTCAACATTGTTACCAACTAGGTAGATCCTTTTATGGCAATGATGTCCTCTCACAGCAGTGGAATCTTTCAGCATAGTATGTGCTCTGCCAAACTCCAATAACTGTTAAGGAATGATTTGAGGAAATTGTCCTCTAAATTCCCCATCTGTGCATGTGCTGGACAAACAAGTCCAAACCCTGAATGAATAGACCCTGCTCAGCCATAACATTAAAAACATTATGAGCCCTGACAGATAAAGTGACTTTCATAGTGCTGGGTGATATTACCTAAAAAAATATATATATTTTTTTCGATCCGCACCTGATTCATGATTTTTTTTTTAAATAAGAACATTGTATAGGTGAAATTTATTTTAAGAAGATTAATGAAGGAAAGGTTCAGACACAGTTCTTGATTAGTTTTACAACTGAGATTTTGAGTGCTGCTCAGTAACCACTCTCTCCACCTTCTTTTTGATAACCAATGAATATAAACCCAGGTAAATAAAATAAATAAATAAATAAATAAATAAATAGATTGATCTTATTCAGCATTTTGTAATTTCATTCATTCATTCATTTTATGAACCCCTTAACCCTAAGTTGGGTCGTGGGGAAGCTGATACCCATCTCAGCCAACTTTGGGCAAGGGCAGAGCACATCGTGGAAAGCTTGCCAGGCCATCGCAGCCATTTGTAATTTATAAAGAATAATAAGACATCACTAGCATCAAGTGGTACAGCAAAGGAGTGAGTGAGGGAGTGAGTAATAAGACATTAGGTGCTGTTGTAATTGACTTTAAAGATGCCAATTCACGAGAGAATAGACTGTTTCATCTTCCGTTGTCAGTTCATTTTGGCTGAACATAAAGGTTTCCCAGTGAATTCCCCCCAGCTCAACAGCCTAGTATCTATTATTCACCTGTTTTACATCTTGTTTTATTTTAGTTCTATGCCTGTTTACAGTAACAGTAAGAACAGTGGGAACACTGCTTGAACACAATCTTGTGCATGTGTGACAACTTGGCAATTCAGCACTGATTCTTAGTAAGTGGGAGAAGTCAGAGATCAACTGTTAGGAAACAGAAAACATATGATTTAAGACAAATAAAAAAGATGGTAATGTTGACTGATATCATTGTGTATGGTGCAGGTGTCCTTGACACTTGTATAAGAGGAAGCAAATTGTTTCATAAAATTGCTGATTCCATGTTATTTCTAAGAGATAAGAGATAATATGCCTGTTAAGTGAATGGGTGACTTTAAAGTACTTTAGTTTTCTTGTTTGTTTAACTATTTATTTAGCTAGCAAAGGAAAAGCTTCAGACATGGCATGTTTCATGCCTACTTCTGGAATATACTTTTGTTTTGGTCGCTCATATTTAGGGTCGATTTTGTTTAGCATCTAAGTGAACTAGGCAGGACATTAACCATTCCAGACAGACTAAATCTACATTTGAATCAGAGATGACTAAAGTGCTTGAAAGGTACAGAATGCACTGCTTTGCGGTGAGGGGAGGAGGGGGGGAGTTGTGGCTTTTAAGATAAGCCCTTGTTATATACCCCATTTGGATGCTATGTTACGGAAATTAAAGCCAAACATAACCCCATTTTCAAACTTTCCCAATTGAAAGAATTAACATAATAAA
>JAQNCB010000004.1:25202623-25215148 GCA_030068295.1 Euristhmus nudiceps | reverse complement strand
CCATGTCTCTCACTGTCTGTGGTGAGAGGGATGTAAAAGAACCATTGCTGATGTTCGTCAAGAATAGGCTGCATAGCCGTCAGCGTGTTTCTGCCCTGCGATGGCCTGGCGAGCTGTCTAGGGTGTACCTTGTCCTAACCCAGAGTCAGCTGAGATGGGCGCCAGCCTCTCCGTGACCATAATTAGGATTAAGCAGTTCGGAAAATGATTGAATGAATAATAGGTTATTTTTACGCCACAAAGAATGTTAAGGTCATACTTTACCTGCAATGTGTGCATGATTGTTAGCAGGATTGCACAAACATATACATGCAGATTTTCAAGGAAATTTTACAAGAGGTGTGGCATTGAATAAAAAAGATTGTGTTAGATTTTTGGAGATGGAACCAGTAATATTTTTCAAGGATTCTTTTCCATTTTGAGACAGGATAAGATTTTTGGCATTTTGTTTAATCTGGAGAATTGCTGAGCTTGGTGGAGGTTTACACTCTACGAATGTCTAAGTGTCTGAGTGTGTTGAGATGAAAAGAAAAAAGGGCTGATATGCAAACACATGGAAAAACTTTTTGTACACATGTAATCTGATCACATCATACAGGACCATTTGCTATATATAACTGTTAAGTGACAGTTTGTGCAGAAGCCTTTTATTTCTGCCTGCTCTTTCGGCTCTCACTCACTTCAGCCTTTTAGCACCAACGCGCCCTCCACAAAACTCCCTGAGGACTGGATACTCATGAATACCAAATTTCTTGTATAAATGCACCTGTGAAATATTTCTGAATAAATTGAGCCTCATTGTTTTTATTGTAACCCTACCTGCTTTTACCCTTAATGTCATTCTGCACCATTTTACTGCCTGTACTCCCGTCCAGAGAAAATAAAAAATTTCTGCCAACGCTGGCAACTCCTGGATTTTTGCTTGCGTTTTGATCATGGAGATAGCTTCATAAATATTAATTAAACTGGGGACTGGAATTCTGTTTAGTTTTATGCTCCCATGTTTGCAGATCAGTTTTTTCATAAATCTCAGAAACCGTTCAAACCTAGCTCGAGGCTCGTGTAATATGTAGGTTAAAAGGAATTTTATATCAATCACTTACCCTGGCCCTGAGAACACATCACATCTATAATTTCAATCAAACTTATTATTTTATAAGTGATAGGTGATAGAAAAACCTTTCTCTGCTTTTTGTTCTCCATTTCCCTCTTTTCAGTCCAGGCATGCGCATGAGTAACCATCAAGCATAATTTTCTTCCCCCATATGTTTTTTTTTTTTTTAAATGCTTTCATTTTCCAGGTAACCTTTTCAGTTAAATCTCCCAGGCAAGGTATTAAAGTTATTGTTTATTCAGGCAAGTGGCCAATCTTTCTATTGCAATGCTTTTCCTTAATCTTCCTGCATGCTCTGTATGGACAGAATACATCTTCCTAAAACATGATTAAACTGAGCAATCTGGAAAACCACAGGTTGACATTAATACATAGCTGGCAGAGCCATAATAACGTCCATTTGTGTAGAAAGCACTCTCTGATATTGGGAGTGATCGCGGGGCGGGAGGTGGGGGGTTTGTTGATTTATGTGCTGTTGGAGGACATTGCGATGAGGCAATCGAACATTCTTTAGTACTTGGTTAACTTGATCGCAATTGAGGAACCATTAAAATAGGTGTAAAATGCCTCCTAATCAATCCAGATGGTAATTACTTATTAACAAATGAGCTCTAAAATGTAATGTGCAGTTGGCTGGCTGCAGTAGCTTTACTGACGAACCTGTTGAAGTCTACTCCCATCTTGTAAGGTCTTATTCTACAGTTGCTCTTTCTGGCTCTGGATTCTGCTTCAGCACCACTTGGAACTGGACAGCAACCGAAATGAGGTCCTAATAAATATTGATGTTTTAATGAAGAACACTCCATTTAATTTCTTGCATGTCTTGCCCATTTGACATTCTAGTTCTTAATTTGTGTTGGACATTGTGATTTTATGCCATCAAATAAGTACCAATTATTCACTGAAGATGAGGTGGATGTCACTGAATAGTTCCCAAGAGGGAGGATTTAGTGTGATCCACTGCGACTGGTGGTCATGGTGCTGGGCTCGTGATCAGTAGGTTGTGGGTTTCCAATCACCGTAAGACCCATGGGCAAGGTCTTAACTACAAAGCTAGTGTCCCATTTTGGAACTCCTATTCGCTCCATGCTGCAGAAACCAGAGATAAGCACCCGCCTAATGAGCCAGTAGGCTCGGGTGTAAAAGCTCAACGGACTTTACTACTGGTCCTGAGGTAAATAATTATTTTAGCTTCCAAGTGGAGCAACAAAATTAATGGAATATGGCCTGGATGGCTGTCTGGTTCCTGCGATTGTCCACCACAGAAAACAATAAAAAAATTGGGTTCAGATCCTTATGCCTGCTCATTTTTCCTGCTTTCAACACATCCAATTCAAGAACCAATTGGTTCCTTTCTGCCTAATACAGCGGAACCTCGAGATAAGAAAGCTTCAGAACATGAAAAATTCATTTTACAAAATGATATGCAAATGTATTTATGCATCATTTTACGAAAAATTATTCAGCATACGAAAGAAACGGAACACAATTTACAATCATGCTCCAGTATGTATCATAATCTTGCTCTTCCTCTCCAGTCCAGGTAGTGGTGGTGGTGGTAGTACACCGCCAAAAAAAGGAAAAGAAGAATTCGTAAGTCTATGGGCTTTTACACCCAAGCCTAGCAGCTCATATTGGACTTTTACATGCAAGCCTAGAGGCTCATCAGCCGGTGCTTATCCCCGGTTTCTGTAGCATGAAGTGACTAGGAGTTCAACTCCTCCTGGGTGGGATGCTAGTCCATCACAGGTTACCTTCCCTGTATTTTTTTTTTTTTTACTGGTACCCATTTATACTGCTGGGTGAACAGAGGCACCTTGCCCAGGGGTCTTTGCATGGTGGGGGTCTCACTGAGATTCAAACCCACGACCTCCTGATCATGAGCCCAGCACTCCAACCACTACACCACTGGCCCCACATTTTAAATGTAAATAAGTTTAATGTTTCCTGCCATTTATTGTCTGCCATTTTTTTTTTCTTTGCCCTCCTCCTATCTACTTTCGCTGTTGGACATCGCCTCACTCGAAAGGTAAGGTTCCACATTTTTTTGCATTGTGTTCTATTATCTACTTGATTTTCAGGTATTAACAGTTAGGTTAGATGTTTTTGTAGAGCTTGGAACGAATTAGGTGATTTACATGTAAAACGCTATTCATTATACAAAAAAAAAAAAATAAATAATAATATGAAAGCCACTCTGGAATGGATTAATTTCGTATCTCGAGGTACCACTGTAGATCTCACTCCTCCTGCTCTTGTAATAATATAATTACTGGTATTTACAACATCAATTAGTGATAATGTTTTTTTTGTTGTTTATTTGTGTGTTTTAAATGTTATAGCTTGTTAGCATATTGGTGTGCTCATCAGGTACTTTCAGCAATGTCATATGTGTCCATAAGCTGCAGTGCATCTGTAGAAATACAGCTAAATGACTCAAAAAGCAGAAACTGCATATTATTATGCATTTTATTGTTAAATGTGATATTCAGACAGCCATGCAAATTCACTGTTTTTAAGGGTTTATACAATTTATCAGTAAAACGAAGAGACAGACAGAAATTGTCCTTTAGACATTCAGCTGCTGGCACATAAGGATGGATGGAAACATGACAACAATTAAACAAATACGGAAAAATTCCTTTTGTACTACATACTCCTGTGCCAGCCTACCAATACTGGTTCCTCTGGAGCATTGACGTCTGGTGTAAAAAACTCTCTCATTCCTGCTGATGACAGTATTTTCTTAACAAAGCACTTTAGAACCGGTATTGAAGCGTTATAGTCTCTTTAAGCTATAACACTGGGAAAAAAATATATATTCAACAGTAAGCAGCTTTCATTATGAAATCTCGACAGGATGTTGTACATGTGAAAAAGAGATGGTTTCCTGCTGAATGACAGCCTCGGTAATCCTTGAGGGAGGAGCAAAGGAAAACATCTCCTTCTCTTTAGCACTCCAGTTCAAATAAGCCGATTCCCTCTCAGCCAATGTTGCCTGGATCCCTGACTGATCTGTTAGGCTACAATCCAGCTCGAGTCTCTGATGTGCGACACACTACCATGGATCTACCCAAATACAGCTCTGCTCATGCAGCAATAATACAGACAAGATTTATTGACATTTCTGACACTTCACTAACAGTGCGATGCAATAACTGAAACCTCTCTCCGGGTGGAAAAGGTGAGCGCATCGGTATTACTTGATCAAGTGCCAGCATGTTAGAGAAATTAAAATGAAACCACTTGGGATGGACGACGCTGTGTCGGCATCGATAAAAATTGTCCCCAGATTAGGACGAATTGATGTTAAAAGAGGAATGAAGGAGAGGACATGGAGTATCCTGGTAGTTACCATAGTAACTCCGCCTCCATTTACCTCTCAGTGAATCCCTTGACGTGATGAAGTGGACCGTACCAACACTGGGCCTGCAATTCGACGTTCTTCGAATGCATTCTCTCTGGGCTTTTTCAATCTCTGTAGGAGATGCTCCCTCAAGGGAAGATGCGCCTTTAAACGCCCGTTTTGTTTTCCTTCCTTGTGCATCGTTCAAGTGAATATCATAAATGAATCAATTGATTTCAACTTCATTTTGAACTCCATTCGTTTCAAAGGCAGTGCAGCTCAAAGGATAGCAGCAAAAATTCAATTTCACAGTCAAGTGACTGACGTTTTTTTTTTACAGGACAATAGAGTTGAAACAGATATGTGAGCGCCGGTGTTTCATCAGACTCCATAAGATACAGAAGAATAAAGACAGCTGGAGAGTGTTAAATCTTTCCAAACACAGATAGAAAAGCTGTCATGGTTGCTGTCTAACGCTGTTACAAATGTGTTTGCTTACTCGCAGGCTTTACTTAAGATACATTACAGTCCATCTCCCGAATCTAATATTTATCAAGCACTGAGGGTACTTATTGTTAGATGGGCAAGAAAAATGAGGTGACTGCAGACGATTGTTCATTACAAATGGATCAACATTTGTATTTATATACTGTACATAAATCTCGGGCGAAGCACAAACACATTCATATGAATTGTTCACTTGTTCACCATACATCGCTTGCGAGGAGAAACGAATGCGTCTGGCGTGGCATGTGTGACGCATGTGAGTGTTTCACACTAATAAAGCAATCAAAGCCTCATTTTTTTTCCCCCAGCAAGCTCCGCCCACTCGTTCTGCCTCATTTTCTCTAACGTACAATCGGAAGCAGGGACATGACAGGGTCTGATAGATTCTTCTCACTTCATTACTCCCGGTCTTTCAAAACCACAAAACAAGTCTGCAGGAAAATAATCCTTGCAAAGGCGCTGGAAAGAAAGCACGAGCAAAAATCACACACGAGTGAAATCAACTGGAAAATTTCTACACGCCAACCAGTGAGTAAATCATTTAACTCATGGTAACCTTTATTTAAAAGCCTAAACAACACCGGATACAAAACAAGCATGTTATATACAGCGCATTACGGCGATACCTATATACACAGTGTGCAAATCTGCACGGTACTGTCATTTGTTCAGAGTTTGCTGTTCTTCTGGTACTGTGAGACGAGGCTGAGCACCTGCTCTGAAGCTGCAATAACTTTGTTGTGCAAATAAGCTCTGCTGTTGATGCCAGTTTCCTGCAGGAAGTACCGATAATTGACCATGATGCCACACGAGTTGGCGATGCCTCTGGGACTAATGTCAGCTTGCCAATTGAGCCTCCAGAGGGTGGCGCCATTCTGGAGGTGGAAGTTGGCAACAGGATTGAGGGCATAACCGCGACGTTTCTCTCCATACAGATACCAGGCACACAGACGCATCAGGGCTGGCTCCAGCGTGCGCACCAAACGTTCAGAACGGTGCCAGTCTCCAGAGGCGATGAGGCTACGCAGGGCATCAAGGGCAGCGACACTAGAATCTGCTCCAGTCACCTCCTCGACGTCCGCCCATTCATGCTCAGATAACAGCTCGGTGACACGGCCGTCCTTTCTGTACTGTGAAAGGAAACCCTGCAGCCATGAGGTGAAGCCAGGAATAGGAGAAAGGCTGGAGAACTGCGCCATATGAGGAAACTCACTCTGTAGAAAGAGCAAAAATAAAACAAGTCTTATTATATGATTCAATATTTTCATGTATTTATTATTCGATTAAATTCACCTTTTTATTTTTAGATCAGGTTCGATTGGGATGTCTGTCTGCCTATCTATCTACCCATGTCATTCCACGTCACGTTGCGCCACTTTTATGGTTTACCTGAGTGGGTTACAAGCGCTTTAAAAACCTATTTCCTGGAAGGAGAGCAGCCAGTTGATATAATTTGCATGTCTTTGGACTGTGGGAAGAAACTGGAGCACCCAGGGGAAAACCCACGCGAGTGCAAGGAAAACATGCAAACTCCACACAGAAACACCTTTATGGGGCTCAAACCCAGAACCTTCCTGCTGTAAGGAGAGAGAGTGCTATCCACCCCACGACTACGCCCCCAGATTGTGATCTAGCACCGCTCCATCTCCAAATAACTCGATAATGCAACCGACAAACAATTTTCAATTGCAAAGTAAACATGAGTCACGTCAAAGCCAGAACTCCTGCTCGACAAGAGCCATCAGTGTACAGAAGAATTTTGCTTTTAAAGTAAAATTACTAGCTTTAACACACTCATTTTGGCACTTCAGTGAAAGGAACAAAACTTTTCGTTCACATTTTATTTTTGTGCATCATGATGATTATTAGCATCATATCTCAAAAAATGATTTATGTTTTGATGTGCAGGAATTTTTCTGCACCAAATGTCACACCAGGAAACTCTGTAATGACAGGCATGCAACTGACTGTGCTAAAAAAAATAATAATAATAATTATATATATATAGTTCATTTAATATCAAAAATGTATATAATGTGTTGCCGATATGTTCTACCTAAACCTCCTTCAATATTTATTGTGATGTACATTGTTTCCTGAATTGCAGATGGTGCTCAAGATCGCTTATAAACATAAACTCATTCGATCATTCATTCACCTTCTGAATCGCTTAATCCTAATTCAGGTCGAAGGGAGGCTAGCGGCCATCTCAGTGACTCTGGGTGAGTACACCCTGGACAGCTCGCCAACCATCGCAAGTCAGAAACACGCTGACGGCAATGTAGCCTACTCTTGATGAAAGTCAGCAATGGTTCCAAAACCATAAACTATGAGAGACATGGCCGGGCTTTGATAACCCAGTTAGCTGCACTGGGGGGGACAGCAATGACAAACACATGATGGTGGGGCTTGAACCCCCGACCTTCGGATCAGTACTCCAGCACCCTACAACTGGGCGATCACTGAAAGTTTTTATTTTTGCCCATAAATATAATACAACTCTCCCAGTGTTTATGGTTTTGCAACCATTGCTGACTTTTGAAAAGAGTCGGCTGCATTGCCGTCAGCGTGTTTCTGGCCTGCCTTTGTCGGGTATTCTACACATTACAATATAGAGATTTTATTCTTGTTGTATTTCCCAGTACTCCAGAAAGAAACATCAGCTTTTGTGCAGTGGTTCTGTGAGTAGAAACACCATGTAGTTGAACAAGCTGAAAGCCCAGACTACTCCAAGCCGACAGAAAGGCTGCAGTTACTCGAATAAAGGAAGGTGAAGTCTGTCGGGCTTTTACACCCGGTCCTAATCAGGCCAGAGCTTAGCCTGGTTTCTGTAGCATCAAAGAACTAGGAGGTCAACTCCTCCTGGACGGGACGTTAGTCCAACACCAGGTTGCAATACTGTCAGCAAAAAAACAGAACTTAAGCGGCACAGGCTCACCATAATTCGACAGTTGAAGATAGTTTGGGGGGGGGGCAAAAACATAGCCTGGTCTGATAAATCTTGATCTCTGCTGAGACATGCAGATGGTAATCGGAATTTAGTGTTAGCAGCATGAATCCATAGCTCTAACCCTCCTTGTGTCAACAGTCCAGGCTGGTGGGGGTGGTGTATTAGTGTGGGGAATACATCCTTGGCACTTTGATCCTGTTAATGTCAATCATTTCTTGAATGCCAGAGCATTCATTTTGACTATTGTTATTAACCATGTGCATCCTTTCAAGGTCACAATCTACCAGCTTTTGGATACTTCCAGCACCGTGTCACATGGCAACACTCATCTCAAATTAGTTTCATGAATTATGTTTTAATGTTCTTCAGTGTCCTTCTCAATCACTAGATCTGAATCAGTCAAACCTTGGGACGGATCAGAGCAGGTGATTCGCGGCATGAATATACACCTGACAAATCAGCAGGAATTGTGTGCTTCAATCATGTCATCGGACTAGACGCTCAAAGCAATACTTCCAAATCTTGTGAAATCCATGCTGTGAAGAACTTCACGCTTTACTGTTTGAGAGCAAATGAAAACCACTACTACAACTATTTCTGTGGTTAATATCTTACCAGCAATAAAGAACTGATGAACATGTACACAAACACTGCACAAAAAAAATAAATAAATAAATAAACAACAAAACAATATTTGGTATTTTGGTGTATCAAAGTGGGCATTAAAGGGCACCTGTGGTGAATTAGTGTTACTCTCTATTTAAAACAATCACGTATAACCTCAGAGGTTCCTTCCAGCAACAACGATTCATGCCTCATTTTAAAACTGCGTCTGAGTGCCAACACAAGGCATGCTCATCGACATGAGGCCTTTCTCATTGGCTGTACCAGCCTGGCAGTTACGTCAACTCATTGGATTGGCTGGGCGACGTCAATGGTGATGTGCAGCATAACAAATGATCAGCAATGCTTTTGTGTTCCTGAGCCAAACAACGACAGGAATTGGCAAAACTGCAGAAGCCATTTTGGATTTACAGTCACACACATCTCCGACAGCAGTCTCATACTCAGAGTCACTCGAATGTGATGTCTCACTGTCTCTGCCAGACTCTCTCGTTCGAACCATAGGTAACCATTTCCACCCATATCCTCCAAACTGATAGCCATAGTTGCTTCATGAGCACGTTTTTAATCTTCCAAAATGTCGCTCGCTGAATACATCTGCTTGTTTACCTGCTCTGGACACCCCCGCCCAACACGTTGATATCTCTTCCAGGGAAAACACTGGATAACTATTGCTTCAAGCTTCAGCTAGTAATCCATGGAATAAAATGACCAGCTTGGTGCTTTTTATGGTCATTTAGTTGAAAATAAACTCTGTTTCACTTAAACGTATTACATACGCATAAATTATGCTGTCAGGGTGACCAGTAGCGGTGCTCTATAAGTGGAAGCTTACTAATAATGCAACATGTGACAACCTGAGGGCTGATGGCACATTATGCATTTAGAAATCGAATGTTTAAGTGCGTGTGAAATGACTGCATTTCTATGCATCTATTAAAGTATGGCGTGAGCCATTTATACAATCCAAAGACACATTAAGGCCCTTTCACTAAACGGTTTCCTCTGTGCCGCCACCATTATCTCACAGCTCCGATTCAACACTCGGAAAATCGACACTTAGATCAACACCTCGGCGTTCTCTTTCACTTCACTTGGACTAATAGGAGACATGCCCACCCTTGTTCATTCACACATCCACTCTCTTTTTCTTTCTGCTTTATATTCGAGTCTGAGAAAGCTGACAACAAAACATGCCAGACTGTCTGTTTAGTCCCTGAAGGGAAGGACTAAATCTGTTTTTTTTTTCTTCTTTCTGCCTCTCCATCATTTATCAGCATGCTCTCTATCACACTTGTGGAGAAAGTGCGGATAAGTGGGTCCGGGGGTCATTTTCTATTCATCAGCTAAATTTACTGCAAATCTTCTGTCAGCATGCCTTAGAGAAAGAAATAGAAAGAGCGAGAGAGAGAGAGAGAGAGGGAGAGAGAGTGAGCGAGCGAGCGAGAGAGAGAGAACGAGAGAGCGCAAGTGAGAGCACGAGAGAGAGAGAGAAAGAGAGAGCGCGAGAGAGAGCGAGAGAGAGAGTGAGAGAGGGAGAGAGAGAGCGCGAGTGAGAGCAAGAGAGAGAGAGTGAGAGAGAGCCTGTAAAGAACATGATGGAAAGAAAGAGTAGAAGCCTCATGAGTATAACACTGCCAGACAACTAGACCCATCCCTCCTCTTAAATCACAGCATGACCTTTCTTCTCTTTCTCCCCCTCACCCTCCATCGTGCATCCATCCCTGTAGCTGTTTCCCAATTGGCAACATGAGTCACCTTTACCTCTCAGAAATACTCCACAATTCAAACACTCACACCATCCTTGTGTGTACTAATCCTCGTTCTCTCCTTACCCACACAGACACACACAAAAACACTGCCTTACATACACACTCAGACCATCATTTTACAGAAGCCTTAAGTGATATTTATTATACCTTTAGTATTTCAAATCCATGACTCCATATTTCAAGATCACTATTTTGAGTTATTATCTTCATTATCTTATTATCTATTGAAGGGCCAACATTAATGCACGGTGTTATACAAAAATAATCCATGGCGGAGGTGTGAGATGGCACATACAGTGGATTATTTTTATATTTACCGCATTGATTTGCCAATGATTCTTTTATTCAAATATACTTAATGAATTCCACATCACACTTTGCAACTTATTTTTAAACGTCCGTATTGGGTGGCACTGTAGTGTAGTGGTTAGCACCTCTACCTCGCAGCAAGAAGGTCATGGGTTCGAGCCCTGTGCCCTGCAAGGTCATTTCGGTGTGGATTTTTGCATGTTTTCCCCTGCTGGCTATGGATCTCTTCCAGGTAGTAAGGTTTCCTCCCACAGTCCAAAGATCTGCACATTAGCCTCACTGGCTATACCAAATTACCCTCCGGTGTGAATGTGCAGGTCAGGACCCACTGACTTTAATCGATCATAGAGGGCCTTATAGATACGCAGCAGCAGCAGCAGGTGGAAGCTGTGGACAGCTCTTGGGGATGCATCCACGGCACATCACCCTCAGCCATGAGGATGGGAGAGGACAGTGATGACTTATTTGTATGCATTATGTACTTTCTTAAAGTTAAACAACTAGAAAGTGTAAAGTCTTTCCTGAGGACTTCTTAATGCTGGGAAACTTAGACAACTTTTCACAAACTGGCAATAGCTCATTGCTTCATTCATTCATTCATTTTCTAAGCCACTTAATGCTAATTAGAGTCACAGGGAGGCTGTGGCCCATCTCAGCCGACTCTGGGCGAGGACAGAGTACACCCTGGACAGGGCATCAACATGCTGACGGCTATGCAGCGACTCTTGATGAAAGTCAGCAGTGGTTCCTTTACATCCCTCTCACCACAGACAGGGAGAGACATGGCCGGCATTTGGTAACCCAGTTAGCTGCACTGGGCGGACAGCAGTGACAACCGTTGACAGTGGGGCTTGAACCCCCAACCTTGGGATGGGTAATCCAGCCCCTTACCACCGGGCCACCACTGCCCCTGGCAATAGCTTCCCCTTCCATAAACATTACACAAACCTCTCCTTCCAGAAATCCTACCATGTCATATGATTATACATTTCTCTTAGATAGCCTGTTTTTGCTTTGAATGGATCATTAGCCTTCGATTACAGTGCTACTTCTTCTAGACAATTCTATGTGTATGAGCTGTTAGAATAAAAATAATAAGGTGTTGATATAAACTGGTGAATTAATATGAATCTGTCATTTATAATAGAACTGGACCCACGGACAGAGCCGTGTAGTTCCTGATAACGAAAGCACATTTTCTAATTCCCGAATACAATAATGCTGTATTCTAAATAATAAAAAAAAGAACATCTTCATCTATGTCAATATAACAAGAAACTGTGTCAAACTGGCAATATAGCACTTCAACATGTTGTTGTCCATTTCTTTTTTTATGTGTATTACAGAGTTTCAGTTTAATTCACACAAACACTGATGAAAATACGAAAACATCCTGCATGACAACTCGCCCGCTCACTACAGAGCACTCACCACACCGATGTGGATCATCTGCATGAAATTATACCCATCAGCCCTGCTTTTGCCCCCATCCCATTTCCCTTGCCCCCTCATTCAGCTGTTGGATAGTGACTAGCAAACCCTATAGCTCTCTCGAAAGAGCTCTTAACCTTCATTACACCAGCAGCCACTCTGCTCTTCATTTCATCAGCATATTCCATGAAACTAAAAAAAAAAATCATTTGAACCAGAGGAGCTCTTTTTTTTGCACCCTTGCGGCTCAGCTCTGCCTTCATTCAATAACGTGGACATACAGTGGCTTGCAAAAGTATTCAAACCCCTTAAACTTTTCCACATTTTGTCACATTCCGACCACAAACATAAATATATTTTATTGCCAGTTTATGTGAAAGATCAACACAAAGCTTCACACAATTGTGAAGTAGAAGGAAAATTATACATGACTTTCAAATTTTTTTACAAATAAAAAACTGAAAAATGTGGC
>JAQNCB010000004.1:25064951-25075901 GCA_030068295.1 Euristhmus nudiceps | reverse complement strand
AGTTTCTTAAAGAGACAGTGTACCTATTGACACTGAATAACAGTCTGTTATTAAATAAACACTGGGTTACAAAAACAGATGAAAAAAAACTGTACAGTCGGTTCAAATAAAAGGGAGTCGGTCGGGTGACCGGAAACAAAGGTTTTTTTTTTTTTTTTGGCCTAATATGTTTTGAAAATAGAGTAAACTCGCCAATCGTACACAATATTAAAAATATTACAACTACTGACAAGGTGCAATAAATAACTCTCATAACTCCTTAGCACATCTGCCAAGGAGTGGGGTGTATTCAGCAGAAGATGAACAGTTAGTTCTCAACGTTAAAGTGTTAGATTCAGGAAAAATTAGCAAATTCAAAGATCTGAGTGACTTTGGCTAGGGTGCCATTGTTATGGCTAAAGCACGGAGTCCAAAAGTCAGGTCTTGTGGGGTGTTCCTGGTGTGCAGTGGTAAGTACCTACGAAAGGTGGCCAACAGAAGGACAACCAGTGAACTGGTAAGAGAGTCACGGGCGCCAAGGCTCATCGACGTGTGTGGGAAGTGAAGGCTAATACGTCTGGTCTGACTCCTCAGAACAGCTACTGTAGTACAAAATGCTGAAGCTGTGGATCTAAGGGAAAGGAGTCCGAATGTTCGCTTGCTGTGTATGGGGCTGCGTGGTCACAGACCACTCAGGTGGTTTTAATATTATTGCTCATGGTTGTATTCTGTAATGTATTATTTCCCCCTGTGTTTGATTTTGTAGGTGCAAGAACATGGAGGTGCCACTGGATAAAATTTATAATAAGACTCAGAGGGATAAGTTCGCCTGGGCTGTTGACATGACTGAGCAAGACTTTTTGTTTTAATCCCACTCTATGGATTTATATTTCCAATTAAACTTTAATGTTAAGTTTGTTTCAAGAATTTATAGATACTTATTTTAGCATAAATTGTTACTAGTTTTTTAAAATGCTGTCTGTTTGTGTTGTTTTAAGATAAATTTAACAACTGATTTTAATACATTTTTCATTAAATTGTTGTTTCTGATATGCAATGTTGTACTGTTATTTCTTAGAAGCTGTATTCACAAACATTGAGATTTCTAAGCCTTTTTGTACCTGAACCACTTCTCTATAGTTGTGTAATATGGAATGTTTACATTAACTTTGCCAGTAGCTGGCAGACGTTCTTATCTAAACCGATGCACAAAAGGGCTCAGTTGTGTTTATCAGTAAGCATGTCCTTTCCCTGTACAACGAGGCCAGGGTATCATGACATCCTGTTAGATAAGACTGGGAATTGAAGTTTAAAGCTACACAAAGAGAAAATGTGTAGATAAGCGTTTACTTCAGTGTTTATTGAAGAGGCGTGTCTTCAGATTTTGTGACTTTAGTGGCTTTGCTGTTCAACATGCCCTCTCAAGCCAGTTCTCTTGTATCTTAAGGAATTACAGGCTCAAACGTGTTTGTTGCTTGGAGGGACTGTGATGCGGAGCAGGGTTTGACAAATGCCTTTGTGGATGTGATTAGCTTTGACTTTGTAAATGAGTTTCAGTGCTTCAAATTGGATGAGAAAAGCTACAGGAAGCCAGGAGTGAGAACGTGACAATGAGGGTGATGTGGGAAAACAGGTTGCACAGGATAACTTGTTTGTACAAGACACAACAGTTTAATGCTATGATTAGCAGAAGTTGTTTGAATGACTGATTTCCAAGAATGTGCCGTGTTCGAGTCCTGGGCTCAGTAGGGTGCGTTTATGTGGAGTTTGCATGTTCTCCCCATGCCTGTGTTGGTTTCTTCCCACAGTATAAAGGCATGCACATTGGCAAGAGGTTCTCGATTGTCCCTTCATGTGAATGGTTCTATGTGTTGGCCCTGCAATGGTCTGGCGAGCTGTTTAGGATGAACCCCAGATTTGGCTGGGATGGCATGGGATTTGGCAGCCTCCTTCCAACCCTAATAAAGGAGTGTTTCTGAAAATTTAGTAAAATGGTTATCTTTGGTGGATGTGTGAATTTGGATATCGGCCATTGAGAGCTCCTCTGGATTATATACGCCTGTCTAAAGATCTTGATGCACTGCAGGATTAGGTGGAGCTTTGGAAAATGGAATTCAGTGTGGACAAGCTGAGCGTTTTGCATTTGGGTAGTTCCAAACCTCATTACGAATACCAGTTCCAGAAGGACGGAAACACTAATACTTTAGGTCTATAAGGACACCAAGACCCTTTTCAGCACTCAGACGAATACTACAGTCTCTGAGTGCAGAAAAGGATCTTGGTGTCCTTGTAGACCTAAAGTTCAAGGGGCATGTTAGAGCAGTTGTAAATAAAGCTAATCAGAGATTAGGAATTATTTAACAAACCTTCAACGATCTGGACGGTGACGTGCTGTTGACCTGGTAGAAGACTCTCATTCAATCAATACTGGAATATACAAATTGCATGTGGAACCCTTTATTGGGATATCGGATAAGGACAACCTGGAACGGGTCCAACGACGCGCAATAAAGTTAGTTTGAGGTATTTCGGATCTCGGTTAGGGTGAAAGGAACAGCGCAGTGAACCTTCCAATATTAGCGCATCACAGGTTACGAGGAGACCTCACTGTAGTATACAAAATAATGAACAAAATAGACTGCAAATGAGGTCCTGTGTCTACAAACTGGCAAATGAACCAGAACAAGTTCATACAAACAGCATGGCTAAACGTTTATATGTAACTAACTTGGTTATTGTGGGGAAAACTGGTGGAACTGTCTCCCCGACGACGTTGTCATGGCACCAACTGTGAACACTTTTAAAACCCGATTAGATCACTACTAGAATACAGACGGTGTTGATACTTTCAGCTACAACGGCTGGTGACCGACCCTGGAGTGACAGCAAGTCTTCTAGTAATTAGTTGAGTGATAAAGAAGTCATTTTGACTTGACTACCAATTCGGAGGTATTTACATGACAGGGCATTTACAATTTTGTGTGTGTATGTGTGTGTGTGTGTGTCTCCAGTGGGGGGAACATCTTTACCTTAGCTGTTGCTTTTACAATATTTGACCCCTTCTATCAGTATGTCAGATATTGTACATGTTTCTACCTTTCCAATAACACAGTGATCAGATCAAACAAACTTCTTTCAGTGTAAAAGCTAGTAAAGTGGAGGGAAAGAATCAGGAGATCTGAGATACATATCTGATTGTGAAAGTGGTTACCTTTTGGGGTGTATGGAAAGTACAAGTAGAAACTAAAATAGCTCCCTCTGGTAGTGGGCCTTATTGTAGTAGTAGCCTACAGGGTAGTGACCCTTAGACCAGGGGTCCCCAACCTTTTTTGCACCAGGGACCAGTTTTATGTATGAGAACGTTTCCACGGCCCGGTTAGAGGCAGAGGTTTTGTTTTTGACTTTTTTTTTTTTTTTTTTCCAAGGGCTAGCTTGTGGTTAGCTTATGTGTGAAAGGATGCAACAGAGTCAAGTGCGGCAGTTAGGCGAAGGCAGAAATGGTTGTTTTTCAAAATAAAAGCTCTAATAAAAAAATATTTGTACTAAGAAATATTTTGTTTGCGGACCGCTATCAAATGGTCCACGGACTGGTACCAGTCCGTGGATTGGGGGTGGGGAACCCTGCCTTAGACTACTCCTGCAGTCTGGTTGTGGTAGACTGCCAAAAGGAATCCTCAAGATGGGATCAATGTATGGGAAAGCATCGCCCAGCAGGCATTGTGGAGAGCTGAGAGTACCACAAGATGAACATATTACTCTGTCATACACTTTTTACCCCAGCTCATCTCCCAAGAAGTACATTATATCTGTACAGAATGTTCACCATGAGAATGGTCCCAAAATACAACTGTCACAAGAACTTCACTACAGTTTCACACGCAGTCTGAAATGTTATGTTCATTAACGGAGACTTGAGTGCAAAACTGTTTGTGACAATTCATGTCCTAATGTTATCTTGGCAGTTGCAGTCTAAAGCCATCATCAGTTTATTAATGTGTGACCATCTATCAAAACCCAGCACTTGTTGGTAAACTATATTAAAGGAAGAAAAGGGTAAAATGCCAAAGTACTATTCGATTCTCAGGTTGTTGTTTTTTTCTAAAAACTCCATTGATTAGATATCAGCCTTACTTTCTAAAAATCAAATAGCGAGTTGGCTTCTGCACTTTCACTTTTGTTTGCCCTTTTCTGCAGAATGCAATTTAGAGACAGGCAGCCAATTTTTGCTGGATTGGGTCAAATACCTTTAGGCTGTCCATATGCGGTCATTAGGTTAGAGCACGAGTGTAGGCTGACTTCAGTGGGAAACCTTCCCAACACTCAAATTCAAGTCATTGTAATAATAAAATGAAAATAAATAGCCTAAATTCTCTTAATTCTAAAAATAGCATTGTGTGAGTAATGACCTCATGTTTCCATGTTTGAACCCACAAAGCACAGGACTCTCCGTGAGGTTGCTCTCCTCTTCACAAGGCGTGTTTGTGAGCCTCAGTCAGGTGAACCAATAGTGAACAAGTACTGCTCATCAACTCTACCCCACACACACAACTTAGGGACAAATAAAGGGTCACTGTGCATCTTACTGCAAAAAAATGACGGAATCAGGTGCTAAACAGCTCAAGGACAGGGAGATATAAAAAGGGGCAAAGGAGACTGGAGCACACTGATAAATAGCCTTTCTAGTGCAAACAGACTAACGTTTCAACACTACTGTGTCTTCATCAGAGTTCTGATGAAGACAGTAGTGTCAATGTTAGTCTGTTTGCACTAGAAAGGCTATTTAATCAGTGTGCTCCAGTCTCCTTTGTCCCTTTTTACTATTTTCTTCGTGTTGCAAGGCATACGTGAAAGCCCTTTTCACGCCCCACACTCCATCTGATCCTCCATCTGTCGAGTTACAATGAAGACATACAGTGAGACTTTTTTGTTTTGGCACTTAAGCGATGTAATGACCGTCCCCTAGATGCTATGTCTTTGGGCGACGACTAAAGCTCTGTCTGCCAGATGCCGCAAGTATAGGTTAGTGCTCTGATCCACTGACCAATCCTCACCTTTTTGAGCCTTCTTTGAATGTGAAAATAAATCCAAGCCCAAGTGGCAGGTCTTTTAAGCTCTGTGTTCGCGGTCCCAGCTCTAAAGCCTAAATATCGATACTCCTAACCCCAGGGTTGTAACAAAGCCATGTTCACTGTTTTGTTGAGTTTCAGGGATTCATTCATTAGCAACATATACAAGTGTCGTGTTGGTGATTTAAAAAAAAACTGCAGAGAGGATTTCATATTAAATCATTTTAATAGCACAAACTCAGTTGAAACTGGAATGGAATTTGTTTGGCACGTGGAGATAGTGCTCATTTTACAGTATCAGGCAACAACCATGTAAGTGGCCGCCTTTAAAGCAGGCTAAAAAAATGATATGCACCATCCATAAAGAAAATCCTAAATATTAGTGAACACTCAGGAATATCCACAAGTATTAGATAAAGTCAGTATAAAAAGAACTATACAACAATACATCAAACCAAAACAGGCAGCACTACTGGGGGAAATGTTGCTGCTCTTGAAGAGTTTTCCTTCTGCCATCACTACTGAGCAACCTGTTTAGGAGAATAAGCTGATTTTAGGCCTATACAAACATCTCGTCACTAAACAGGAATTGAGTGATGACATGATATTTTGCATAAAGCTTTGTAAGATTATAAAGGTTACCATCGTTAGGAAGCCTCTGCATCTTTAGGCTTGTTCTCTCCTTCTGCCTCTTCTACCCCTGCCTGGGTCATCAGATCAGCAATGTTCTTCTCCAGGTCATCAATGCGTGTGCTCATCTCATCAAGTGCCTCTTGTTAAGGATAACAGATGGAGAACAATACAGCCGTGACAACTGGAACGCAAATATTTCTCCTGGCAGCATTCTCGCCCTCAGAGGCACTAGAATATGACGTCTCCACAAGAGACGTCACTTCCAGGGAAAACGACTGCTAACCCTTGCAAGTAATGCATGTGATAAAATTACCAGTTTTGTGCTTTATGGTCATTTATGCTAAATTAAAGCTCTGAGATGCTTAAATGCATTACATGCACACAGATGGTTATAACTCACTAGGACTGAGCACGCACTCAGGACTGCGGACAGACAAATACACAAAATTTCACGTGGCACTAAAATCGGCTTGTCAAAGTATTTTCCGCATAGCTCAAGAAAGTAAAGGATGAGCAAAGAAGCGTCTGTGTCATCAGTAGAAATAAGTCAAATGGAACAATATTAGAGCAAGTGACACAGTGCTGCTGTTTTAGAGATTAACGGTGGGGTGTCAATGCTTAAGTTCTAAACGTTAAGCAATTCCCTGGAGTGTGAATTAATTTGCATCATGTGACAAACCCCTGACCCATCCCAGTTGATCAGTACTCAGTCAGTACAGGAAGGATATTTCTCCCGATGATTTGATCTGACATCGTTTGGAATTTGTCCTGCATCTGCTGCAGCAGTGTCTGCACCTGTCATACACATCAAAAACATACAGTCACACCACCAGATTATATTATTCATTATTATCAGAGCTGGCTTCAGGGCTCAAACGTTAGACCATTGACTCAGAGTTTGTGATGAAGGTACAGGATGCAAGATAAAAGTTTCAGACCTTTATAATAGCTCACTGTAATGTAATGTGAAATATGCAGTAGGTACAGAGTGAATGCATAATTATTCTCAAAGTTGAGCTAACAATGTGACTCGTGGTTATTTTAATTCAGCTTAAGAAAGACAAGTTAGATTTTTTTTTTGCTAATAACACCACAGCGCACCTATGGACAGAACAGAACCCCTGGTATATCCATTGTTATGTTATGCTAATTGTTATGCTAATGTTGTTGATCTGTAGCTAAGTTGTTTGTGAAGCATAACTTCAAACCACAATAGAAAAAGGTGAAAGAGTAATTTTGTGTTATATATTATTAATATATATATTCTTCTATAAATAATAGAAAAATGTTTATATTGTTTTACAATGTACTTTTTTTGTACAAGTATTCGTCTGTGTAGTGCCAGCTAGCTTAGATAACTTAACTAGCCTAGCCTAGCCTCGCCTAGTTTAGCAGCCCGATGTTTGATACTCACCACTGCTGTAAGGTCCTGCACTGATTTCGGATCCGTTTCTGCCATAACTGGTGTTTGTGTCCAAAAAATCCAATAAACAATTTACAAAAATGCAGCCTGCCCCTGAAACTGACGTGTTTCAAAACAAGAGCAATCAGCTGTGAACTCAACCGACGGGATTATACCGAGATCTCGCGAGAGTTTGATATAACATCTCGGGCTGGAAGGAATTTAAGCATGATACATTATAATAACATTCTCTCTATGTATTAAAAAAAGAGAAAAAACCCTGCTATAACTATATTATGTATGTGAGTGTAATATTGTGTTGTGTAATGGATGATGTTTTGTCCTGGATGTGAATTCCTTGCTCATGTTTCCTTTTTGCTGTGTCTCTGCTCCACTCCGCCCTGCAGCAGGCTTTCATTTGGGCTGTGCTGTATTTAGAACATACATTCAGAGTGATCTCGGAGACTCCTCTGGTAACTCTGTCTTCCTTCTCTTTTTTCAAACCCTCAGCACTGAAGCTTTGGGTAAAATCACACTGAGTAAAAACCGCATCAGTGTACTGATCACTCCTCTCACCACCCATAGGACACAGCAGCACCTCGGGCTGGCTGTAATCTTCACCTAGGAAAGGTAAATATTAGCTTATCTTCTTATATCAAGCGGTATAGGGCAGCATATATTCGTCTCAATGAATTCTAACAAAGCAGGACAGTGTTTATTATAAATATAGATTACACACAAATGGTGTGTCTGCATTCCTAAAACTGATTTATCTGATTTTCTCATCAGTCAGTATTGATGGGTGCAAATTGAGTTTAATAGCAAGGAAACAGCCTTGTAACTTCAGTCTGTACATCAAAAGTGCACTATTGTTTGTTTGTTTGAAATGATCACTATTAATAGCTGTCACGTGCACTTTTTCAGTATTTATAAGGGCGCGCGCACTATTATTAGACTACTGGGATTAACCAAAAGAGCTTCTGGTGCTGTTTGTTTGGATCTGAGTCTTAAAATGTTTTAAACCACACTGTAGACGACTTGTATGAGTCAGGAAAAAGGAAGTAGAGCTGAACTCGTGTGTGCTAACGGCAACCAAAGAGAGTAGTGTAATGAGAAGCCCCGCCCCCTTCCCATAGAGTCATGCTTAAAGTTGCTCAATCATATAAAATGAACTCTTCACCCAAGAGCACAAAACCTTTTGTGATGTGTTTGGTGATCCTGGAACTAATTTGCTTTGTACTGTTGTTACGTCACTCCAGTAAGAGATTAGTGCCTGTGTACTGACGTCACACAGGGTATCAGGCTTTGGTGGCATAATTAAAATTTAAATTTCAGAGATGGATAAGTGAACATGGTGAAGTTCTGCTTCCCATGTTTTGCTCTCATAGCTGGTATCACCTCACAATTAGCTGATGGTAAAGGTGATTGTTTTGGCCAACTCTGGTGTTCTGTTGGTCAACCGGCATTTACCCGGTAACTGTTCTGTCCACTTCACGCAGAATACATGAGAGCCCGGGAGCTTCCTTAAGAACAGGCAGGGTGTGGTTCCAACCATGAAGTTGCCTGTGAGGTACACATGGACAAATATTACCGTAGATTTCAGTGGTGGTAAAAATGTACTTCGAACCGCTTGTGATTGCCATGTATGCATCACAGTTGCATGCTAGTCATGACGGTTATGAAGTATGTATTATACATATTACCAATGACTATTTGGAAACTCTGACAGAATGGTCACAGAATGGCCTCCTTGTTGAGCCCTGTCTTGGTGCCCACATGTTGGGGTTCTCTCCGGTTGATGAAAGGGTAGCTTCCCTCCGCCCATGGCTGGGGTGACAGGTCCTGACTGTTGTTTGTGCTTTTGCACCTAATGACAGTTCCGGTTACCCAAGTTCTTTGGAGTTTTTAGGGGTGTGTTAGATAACGCTCCCGCTAGGGACTCCCTCATCTTGGGAGACTTCAACGCCCATGTGGGGGAAAACAGTGTGACCTGGAAGGGTGTGATTGGTAGGTACAGCCTCTCCAATCTGACACCAAGTGGTGTTTCGTTGTTGGGCTTCTGTGCCCATCCTTGTTTGTACATCACAAACATTATGTTTGAACATAAGGGTGTCCATGAGTGCACGTGACACCAGGATACCCCAGGGCGCAGTTCAAAGATCGACTTTGTAGTCCTGTCACCAGACTTCTGGCCGTATGTTCCGGACACGGGTGAAGAGAGGAGCTGAGCTATCACCACCTGGTGGTGAGCTGGCTCCGATGGTGGGGGAGGTGCCCTCCAGACATGGCAGGCCCAAGCATGTAGTTGGGATCTCTTGGGAATGTTTGATGGAGTCTCATGTCAGAGGGGCCTTTAACTTCCACCTCCAGCAGACCGACAACCACATCAGGCAGGGTACATGGAATTAGAATGGGCTGTTTCGTGCTTCCATTATTGAGGCAGCAGCCCATAGCAGTGGCTGGAGGGTCATCGGTGCCTGCCGCATTTACCAGTTGATCTATGATCCAACCCTCATTTATGGTCATGAGCTTTGGGGAATTACTTAAGGAGGCCTTACACTTGCACAACTTTTGGCCACAATTTTGTCGTGGCTAGTCGTGCCATTTTGGGGGCACAAACTGTGAGGCTCCAGCACTAGTTCACACATACTTCATGACGAGTTCGCGCATAACTCACACCAGAGGTCTCCAACCACCGGGTCACGGACCTGTACCGATCCTTGTGGTCAATTGGTACCGGGCCATCACAAAGGCTGAATAAACATATATTTTAGTAATTATCGAGGTCTGAAAGATATTTTATTTTGAAAAATGCTCGTCTGGGGTCACCTGATGCGGTACAGCAATAATAAACCCACGAGCTCGTATAACGTATGCGATGGTGAATTGTACTTTTAGTTTGGGTTTGTTTTTTTTATACCGGTCCATGCTTACATGAAACGGGTCTGTGGAGCAAAAAAGGTTGGGGACCGCCTTCACGCGCTTCCCACACTACTCGTAAACCCGACATGAGCTGTTCGTGAACTATTCGTGGCAGTTCGCGACAGTGCGTGGCATGACGCGCATCCTCTGGCATCGTCCCGACGAGTTCACGAATAGTTTGCGCATATTTCCCGATCCGGTCGCGAAATCTTGTCGTGACCAAAATTTCGAATGTTTCAAAATTCTCGTCCCGACATGGCACGCAGTCACGAGGGGATTACGCACACTTCAGGCCATTTTACAACTAGTTTGAGACTCGAGTCGTGCCAATGTGTGCCACAGAATCGTGCAAGTGTCAGATCCCCTTAAAAGAGCAAGATCACCGATACAAGCAGCTGAAATGAGCTTCCTTCGCAGTGTTGTGGGGCTCTCCCTTAGAGATAGGGTGAGAAGCTCGGCCATCCGGGAGGAGCTCGGAGAAGAACCACTGCTCCTCCGCGTTGAGAGGAGCCAGTTGAGGTGGCTCAGCCATCAGATTAGAATGCCTCCTGAATGCCTTCCTGGTGTGGTGTTTCGGGCATGTCCAACCGGGAAGAGACCCCGGGGTCGACCTAGAACATGCTGGAGGGACTGTGTGTTTCGGCTGGTCTGAGAACACCTCAGTGTGTCTTCCCCCCCCCCAGAACAGCTGGAGGAAGTGGCTGGGGAGAGAGACATCTGGACCTCAATACTTAGGCTGCTGCCCCTTAGGCTGATACTCTTTTGTCGCACATCACACCTGACACTTTTCCCCAACCGTTCCACCCAGCCTGCACACACATCTTCACCTTCTTTCCACACTCTCCATTTCTCTGGACTGTTGACCCCAAGTACTTAAAATCCTCGACCTTCTTTATCTCTACTCCCTGTAACCTTGTTGTTCCACTTGGGTCCCTCTCGTTCACACAC
>JAQNCB010000004.1:25041912-25053442 GCA_030068295.1 Euristhmus nudiceps | reverse complement strand
CGGTTCGTGGCATGACTTGCCACGACTCGACTCGTGGCAGGTCGTGATGAAAAAACATGCAAGTGTCAGGGGGCCTTTAAGCAGCATCTGCATAGTGAAGCATGGGGTGGCAGTACGGTGCCGTGGGGATGCTGTTCAGAAGCAGGGACTAGAAAACTGCTCAGTTTAGGGAATGGTGGATAGTGCTAATTACAGGAAAGTTCTTAAGGTGGGGAATAGTTATGCATGCTCAGGTTTTCGGTATTTTTATTATTGCTATTGTTTTGTACTTTTACTTTTTGCTTCATTATAGTAAATATTTTGCATCTTGAATGTTTTTGGTCTGGAGTGAAAATTGCCACTGATACAAATCCATTCAAATATCAATTTTATTTCCAGGTTGTGAGGCAACACAGTTGGACAAATGCCAAGGGGGTACATATAGAGAAATGCTTCCATCCAAGCGTTTTTTCATAAACAAATACATTTACTCTGTAAAGCTGCTTTGTGACAATGTTAATTGCAAGATGCTCTGTACAAGAAGGTCCTGGGTGAGAGCCATTTTGAAAAATGGCCGCCATCGTGGAATTTTGCGTGGCCAGTGCCTTAAAGAGTATTTGTACAAAATTTCATGCTTGCATCACAAACCGAAGTATTTTGCAGTTATCTGCTACACTAAATAATAATAATAATAATAATAATAATAATAATAATAATAATAATAATAATAATAATAATAATAATACATTTTATTTGTATAACACACGTTAAAATCCAGTAACATCTCAAGGTGCTTTACAGTTATGAATATAATAAAATGTAAAATATCTAAAATCTAAAATAAATAGCCTGATTTCTCTTAGTTGTAAAAATAGCAATTCAACTAGAATAAAACACAGCATAATAATTAAAAAAAAGTTTCCAAGTGATGCCTAGTATCCGACGTAGACACCTCATGTGGTACACGTTCAGCTTTGCCTCTTGTCTTGTGTAGGTTGACCATGTTTTGCTGCCATAGAGGAGTGTGTTGAGAACACATGCCTGATACACTTTCAGCTTAGTGGTAAGGGTCAGGTTTTTGTTCTCCCAGACTCTCGTAGCGAGTTTGGACATCACTCCCGTGGCTTTACCGATTCGAGCATTGATCACCGCATCCAGACACAAGTTATCTGAGATAATGGAGCCCAGGTATCAGAAGCTGTTAACATTAGCCAACTGTGAGCCATTGATAGAGATTGAGAGTGGGATTGGCGGGTCCTGAGTTATGATCTCTGTCTTTTTTATGCTGATTGTGAGAGCAAACTCTCTGCAAGCGTGAGAGAAGTGGTCCATAAGGCATTGTAGACCATCGTGAATATGACTTGCTAGGGCAGCATCATCAGCAAATAGCATTTCTCTGATGAGGACACGTGTTACTTTGGATTTAGCCTGGAGTCGGGGTAGGTTGAAAAGCTTGCCGTCATGTCTGGTGTGGATGTAGACACCATCAGAGGCAGAGTCAAAGGTATGGTACAGGAGGAGAGAGAAGAAGATGCCAAAGAGTGTAGGGGTGAGCAAGCATCTTGTTTGACCCCACTGAGAATGTTGAAGGGTTCAGCTGTAGCACCGTCAAAGCTGACTGTTCCTTTCATATCTGCATGAAAGGACTTGATGAAACTCAATAGCTTGTGTGGGCAGCCTACTCGTTGAAGAAAACTGAAAATACCACTGTGGCTGACAAGATCGAAAGCCTTAGTGAGGTCAACAAAAGCCAGCTATAGAGGTTGATGCTGTTCCCAACACTTTTCTTGGAGTTGTCAATGGTTTCCATTGCCACTGGATCCATGGAAAATAGATTACCATAGTTTCAATTTCACTGTTGATATCCACAGGATATCATTCATTAGTTCATTAATTGGCTGAAGTGCTTAATCGTACTCTCAGAAAACTTTGGGCAAAGGCAGGGTACACCCTGAACACACCCTGCCAGGCCATTGCAAGGCCAAGACACACAAAACCATTTACACTCACATTTTGGGCAATTTGGAACTGACTATTAGCTTTAGGTGCGTGTCTTTTGACTGCTGGTGGAAGCCAGAGTACCCAGAGGAAGCCCACTCCAGCACTGGGAGAACATACAAGCTCCACACAGAAACACTTTCGACAAGCCTTGCATCATTTTACTGTGAGATGAACACGTTAACCACTACTAAATAAATGGTTTTTAGTTTTGATCTTTCAGTGTGCATGGAGTATGATTTGGTCCTGTCATATAGACAGTAAGTAAAGATGACTAAACTAAATTTAGGGTCATGGTAGGTATTATAGTACACCACATTACATTATGGATGAATCACTGCAGCTGTTCAGCAGTTTCTCTTTCAGTTCATGCGCCGCCATTTTTAGTAGTAACTCATCTAAGACCAATTATACTACTTCATCAATGTCTGGTTTTTACTCAGTGTTCTCTCTACTTGCAGACTGTACTGACTCTTTCTAAGACACATATGCAAACTTTTATACATAAGCACAGTGCACAATTTATAATTTTTCTCAAATCTGATGGATGTAATCCAACCTGCTCCAAGGTTTCAGGTTCAATCCTGAGTTCAGTGAGGTCAGTGAGGCATTTGAATCATTTCTTTGTCTTTTTGAGTCTCTGAGTATCTTACGAAATATGTCGATGCGATATGCGATTGGCAATTTTTAAATTTTTTTAATTTTGTTATTTTAATCATAAGCAATCGATCCTCTACTACAATGTTAAAGCAGGTACTAAAGAAAAATGTATCATTTGTTTGGGTGTATAGTGTTTTTCTTTAATATGTGTTTGTGTGATTTTGCTCTATTGCTCTTTTTACTTTCAGACATGAAAGATGTTTCCGAATTACTTACAATACTTCTTCATCATCATCATCATCATCATCATCATCATTAGATTAAATACAGAATCATCTAATCTTATAATATTGTAATTTTTCTGGCTTGCCATAGAATTACTGTTCATTTCTCTGATTTTATATTTACAGGTTATAACAATAATATTTTCCTCATGTACCTGACCTTAGCCATTCAAGATTTGCTGTACTGGATGAATGAATAAACAGATAGACAGACATAAATAGATAGAAGTAAAATATATTAAGAAGAATTTCTTATCTGTAATCTAATTTCAGATAAGTAATGTAATAACATTGATAATAACACTAGATTGCTGTTTTTATTTAAAAACTACCTTGTGCAATATCCTTGCATAACCATTGTTCACACTTGCGGTTTTAGTTTATAATAAAAATTGCATGCTCACATGAAGTACACGCCCCTGAAGCGTGCAGACACTCATTAAAGTGCAGTTCTGCAAATGAGCAGAACGGTGTATTTCAAACTCTGGGACTGTAGTTGAAGTTGTGGATTTATTTTACTATTGCATTCACCCAAAAAGCAAAAAATAAAACCACAAACATATTTCAAAGGTGAATGGAAAAAAAACCCTTGGTACATGCCATTATAGAACAAAAAAACAAGCTTTACAGTGATAAAATATTATACCCATATTTCCAACATTATGGTTTGGGTCTTAATAGGCTATAATAATATGTATATAACAGTGTACAGTATACTCATGTAATATATTCCTGGGCATTCCTGGCTGGAACTATATCTTCTAAATTTAATTTGGTCAACAGAAAGTGTACATAGGAGCCAGTTTATAATTTAGTCATTTACATACATGTTTCTGTAACATAAAAATGTGAAACTAAACTTTCAAATATTAGCAGAACACACTATCACGGATTATTTAAAATGTAAATAAAGTCACTGGGAGTATATACTGGGACTTGTGGTGCAAAAGAGTCTACAAAACAAATTCCAAACCAATGTAGTCAACTTTTTATTTTTGGCGAAGCAGCTTTTTACTTTATACTGAAAGCAATGTATTAACTTGATCATCAAGACGAATGGTTCTAACACTGAGGGTAAAAACCTGATGCACACTTAAGTTGAACAGTAACTTCCTGTTAAAAACCAGTCCTCCCTAGTTCACAATCTGCAATTACTGTAGCAGTAGATTGTGAACAATTATTTCATGAATTCATTGTACACTTAATCTTGAAATGTATTTAGGAAACCCCCCGAGTCGTTTCCATATTAAGATTTATGTTGAACTACCTGATCTGTATTATATATATATATATATATATATATATATATATATAAATATATATATATATAAAGTCATGGATGAAATTATTGTCACCCCTCGGATTTTTCCAGAAAATACACCATTTCTCCCAGTAACCTGAGTAACTGAGTAAGCTTCAATCCTTCTGGGAGAATGTTTTCGGACAGACAAGACTAAGGTAGAGCTTTTTGGAAAAGCATGTCATTCTACTGTTTACAGAAAAACAAATGAGGCCTACAAAGAAAAGAACACAGTGCCTACAGTCAAACATGGTGGAGGTTCAATGATGTTTTGTAGTTGTTTTGATGCCTGTGGCACTGGCTACATTAACAGTGTGCAATGAGTCATGAAATCTGGAGACTACCAAAATGTTTTGGCCGCAATGTAGCGCCTAGTGTCAGAAAACTGGGTCTGCGTCAGAGGTCATGGATATTCCAGCAGGACAATGACCCAAAACATACCTCAAATAGCACCAAGAAATGGTCAAAATTGCTGTTGCAAGAAGGCACCCTTCAAATCTGAGGGTTATAGATTATTCCTTCCAAAGGGTGTGCAACCAAATATTGAGTTGAGGGTGCCAACAATTTTCTCCAGCCCATTTTTACAGTTTTGTGTAATACTGTGTCAATTTTGGCTTTTTTCTTCAGCTTTTTTTTGTGTTTTTCCAATGCACATCCAATAAATAAACACTTTGCTACCAAAAACATTTGTAATTGCAACAATTTCTGGGAGAAATGGTGTATTTTCTGGAAAAATCCCAGAGGTGCCAATAATTTGGTCCATGACTGTATATATATATATAAACAGGAAGTGCAATGCCTGACTATTTCGGAGATGAAGTCTTTGAAAAAAATCAGGAATTCATCCTGTTCCTCAAATTGACTGCCCTTCACACTATAACGTCATTTGAGCTTAGTTTCGAGCTTGATTTTCATTTATAGAACAAACTCTGTGAATTTCTCTGGAATTGAGACATTTTAGGGCGGGGTTCTAGTTAAACAATGTCATATATTAATTAACATGGGTTTGTAAGATGTTCCAATATAAAATTCAATGCCAAATTAAAAAAAAAATAAAACTAATAAATAAAATTGTTTGAGGTTTGGCATGATATAAAAAAATAATGACAGAAAGAAAAAAATTCTTCTATGTTAAATATGAGGCCATGTTATCACGGATAAATACAGTCTGCAGATTAGTGACGATAGTAAATCATTTGTGGAAACACTCCCATTTGTGGGTAGGAATGTGGTATGCAGTTATGCTTTAATTCAGTCGAATGAATGACATCACCTTGTTCAGCCCAATGGGAAGTCTTTTTCCTCTTTAGATCAGGTTCCCTCTGGTAATAAAGCATCATCATGAAACATTCTGTGCTGCTGCTACTGCTGCTGTGTCTTTGATGTGAAGGTACTCTTCTCTCATGACGCTTCATCGGTGTAACTACAAGGAGGATTAGGGCCACTGCTGCGAGAAACGGCCGTCCGCCCTCGGCTCTGTCTGCTCTTCACACTTCGTTTAGTCTTTCATGTTCATGGGAACAACCTCTTCTAGACAGAACGACACTTCTGCTTTCACCAAGTACCACAGACTTCCTGAAGTAATCAGTGCGAATGAATGAACACATGGACATTTCGACTGAATCTGAATCACATGATGAATTTCTTAGATTGATGGAGATTATTTCCGCAATGAGAGGTGTGATTTTTAATCATAGCTAGCAGATATTCATTATGTGTTATAGTGAATATATTGGTAGAAGGATGCTGAGGTTGGAACTGCCTGGCGAGAGGCCTCGAGGAACCAAAGAGAAGATACATGGATGCACTGAGAGATGATATGAAGTAAGTCAGTGTGAGAAAAGAGGATGCGGAGGACAGGGATGGATGGAACCAGATGATTCGCTCTGGCAATCCCTGAGGACAGACGCCGAAAGAAAAACAAATTCATTATGTGTTTTACATTTACCAATCACATTATTAACTCAATTTTTAATAAATACAACATGTGCATTCCTTGCTACCTTGTGTAAAAAAAAAATGTTTCATAGATTTAACCATTTTTCAGCTCTAAATAGGAGCTGATCCATTACACCCACATGAATGGTTGCAGATAAATATAGTTACAGAAATAACTTCCTTCCTTATTTATCAGAATTATTTAAAAATCAGTTTCATAATCCTTACAGTAAATCTTTCATTCCATCATTCATTCATTTTGCTGAAATGCTTAATCGTACTAGGATCTTGGGGTGGCTGGAGCCTATCTAAGCCTACTCTGGATGGAGGCGGGATACACCCTGAACAGCTCGCCAGCCCATTGCAGGGCCAAAACACACACAACCATTCACACTCTTACTCACACCTGGGGTAATTTGGAAGAGCCAGTTAATCTAGTGTACATGTCTTTGGACTGTCTGAAAAAACAGTGAATCCAGAGGAAACACAAGCACAGGGAGAATATGTATACTTCACATAGAAATTCTCATGCCTGGGGCAACTTGGAATAGCCAAATTTGTGGGAGGAGACCCGGAGTACCCAGAGAAAGCCCACACAAGCATGGGAAGAACATGAAAACTCCACACAGAAACACCGTGGCCAAGCCTAGGATTCACCAAAGTTTTCACTTTCTTGCTTTAAGGCGAGCGTGCTGTGCACGACACCACTGTACTGCCCCAGTGTAAATCACTGCGATTAATTAATCAAGCTAGCAATTACTTTATTAAAGGGACATTGTCATGGATGGTTGAGGAAATTACCTAAATAACCTCAGTGGGGTTCTCAAAGACGATCATTTATATACAGTGCTGTGCAAAAGTTTTTGCCCCTGACCAATTTTTTTTCACTGTCATCCATTTGAGATCAAGCAAACCTAAATATTATACAAAGATAAAACACAAGTTAACACAAAATGCAATTTTCAGTGCCAATTGCATTTAATAAGGGGAAAAAAAATGAACTTACAAAGGCCCATGTGAATAAGTTATTGCCCCCTAAACCTAATAGCTGGTTGAACCACTTTTTGCAGCAATAACTGCAATCAAGCGTTTGCGATGAGGCGATGATTCTTTCACGTCGCTGTGATGGAATTTTGGCCCACTCTTCTCTGCAGAATTGTTTAAGATCAACCAGATTGGATGGTTTTCAGGTATGAGCAGCATTTTTTAAGGTCATGCCACAGCATCTCAGTAGGGTTCAGGTCGGGACTTTGTCTAGGCCACTCCAAAACCCTCATTTTGTTCTTTTTTAGCCATTCGGAAGTGGACTTGCTGGTGTGCTTCCGATCATTGTCTTGCTGCAGAACCCAGGTGCACTTTAGCTTGAGGTCTCGGACTGATGGACGAACATTTTTCACCAAGATTTCTTGGTAGCGAGCAGAATTCATGTGTTCCATCAATCATGACAAGTCGCCCAGATCATCACACTTCCCCCACCATGTTTCACTGTTGGCACAATGTTCTTTTTATCAAATGCAGTGTTCCTTTTGTGGCAGATGTAATGGGATGTATTTCTCCCAAATAGTTCAACTTTAGTTTCATCAGTATAATGGATATTTTCCCAAAAGCTTTGGGGATGATTCTTGGCAAAAGCGAGTTGTGCCTTGATATTCTTTTTTGTCAACAGTGGCTTTTGCCTCGGAACTCTTCCATGGACGCTATTTTCGCCTAGTGTCTTTCTGATGGTGGAGTCATGAACATTGACACAAATTGAGGCAAATGAGGCTTGAAGTTGTTTAGACGTGGTTTTTGGATCCTTTGTGACTTCCCCGGTTAGTCTGTGCTGTGCTCGGAGTAATTTTGGTAGGTCGGCCACTCCTGGGAAGGGTCACCACTGTGACATGCCTTCTCCATTTATAGATAATGGCTCTGACAGTGGTCCGTTGGAGTCCCAAAGATTTTCCAATGAATTTGTATCCTATCCCAGACTGAGACATCACTATGATCTTCTTTTTTGTTTGCACTTGAAGCTAACTGGATCGCGGAATGATGATTTGTGTTCAGTATGGCCTACCTCACCTTATCAGACAGGTTTTATGTTAGGGATCTCCTGACTGGAAATGTCTGGCAGCAATCAGGCCTGGGTGTGGCCATGAAATTGAAATCAGTTTTCCCCAACAATAGGATTAATCACAATTACCTCACCTTTTAACAAGTGAGGCAATACTTTTTCACAGAGGTTCATGTAGGTTTGGATTGGATTTTTCTCTTAACAAATAAAATCACAACAGGAAAACTGCATTTTTTTAATATAAAAAAATCAGATATATAAAAAAATCAGTAATGGGCAAAAACTTGCACAGCACTGCAGATGTAAATTTGTTTTACAATGGATGGTAGATATGAATTTCTTCCTACAATAAATATGCTAGGAGTTTATAATAGGATTTCAGTCTTTGAATGCTTTTCAGCCCAATAAGATTTCAAAACATCCATGTTGCAATCCATTTCCATGTCAGGATCAAAAACTTTAAACTTCCTTTGATTTGCAAAGCTGAACGCCTATTTAATGGCTGGTGGAGAGAACACATGCGTTCACTGACCTTTTGCGTGGCAGTGGCATATATAATGTCAGATCCTTTTGGTTGTATAATAAGGCCTAACATTAGGTCACGTTATGTTACCTGAATGAAGTGTTTACGCTAATACTACTACCGTAATAACATTACTACTGTCACGACATTGGTTACTATGTCATTAGTGGAGAAATTCAAAGTTAAAAACTTACCTCTTCTGAATCTTCATATATACGCATGTTCTGTCTCACTTGAAAACAAACTTGAACTTCTAATTATCTCACTAGATCTTGGTATTAGACCTGTTGATGGAAATTTCAGAATAAGAATCAGAATACTTTATTTATCCTTTATATTTATTTATACTTTATTTATTTATTGTAATATTACTTTACTTTTGTACAATTTCCGTAAGGTCTCAAATGTCTAGTAATAATAACATGAACAATATATAGCTCACGCAAAAAGCAATGTTACTAGAACCGACCCCACACTTGTGGACTGCGGACAGACAAACACACACCATTAAACAGAAAGAAAATTGTCACGACACAGTACCTTCCGCGTTGCTCACATGAAAGGTAACAAACATAGGTGTATGGCTTTGCTAATGGAACCACACCTAGTCTAAATTTTCTACTTTAGTAAAACAATGCCATTCAATAATCAAAAGCATCCCTCAAAATGATACACAGGTTTTATGGCCTAACTTTGTGAACATTACCATTGGCAGGCTTTAGTCTGCTCAAAAACATTTTGTGAGTTTCATGGTGTTAAACTGCACAAAGGGTTTTGGAAAGCACATCATTTTGGGACACATGAATGTGGAACAGATTGGAGTTTGTTCAGTCTGCGAGATGTATTCTGTAGCATGTGCAAAATCCTGAATCCCAAATGTCCAAAGTGATAGATGTCTAGGGTTTTTTGTTACATTAGCAAAGCCGTACTCATAGACTTTCGGACAGGTTAAATTTATATAAAAATCGTGACAAAGCTCTAGCTTTTATTTTTCCTCTATTTTAATTCTTTCAACATGCAATATTTTTACATAAGATTTGTGTTGATCTGTTCTATTAGGGGGGGGGGGTTGATATGACTGTGTAATGGTAAACACATCTGCACAGCTGTGTAATGGTTAGCACATCTGCTTTACAGAAAGGTCTTTGGCTCGAGTCACCAGCCTTAGGTATTTCTGTGTGGAGTTTGTATGTTCTCCCAGTGCTTGTGTGGGTTTCTTCTGGGTATACTGGTTTCTTTTTAAAGGACAAAGACATGCACATTCAGCCAATTGGCTCCAGTCTCCCTATGAGTATAATAGGATTAAGCAATACGTCAAATGATGTTTTTTTAGGGGAAATTTACATTATTTATCATCTGAATATGTGAAAACAAATTATTTTGTGTGTGTCTTTTTTTTGTAAAAGAAAAATCACAGGAAAATGAAATAAAGGTGCTATATATGTGTGTATTTTTGTGTAAGGGTTTTAGAGTTTTATGACATCTTTACAGGTTAACATGGTGTACAGAAAGCCTTTCTTGAAGTATTTAATCATCAGGATCTTCAGCAAGGCCCTTAACCCTCAATTGCTGAGTTGTATATAAAAATATTCTTTGTAAGTCGCTCTGGATAAGAGTGTCTGGAAAATGACGTAAATGTAACATAAATGTTATGAGAGAACCCAATGATTCGCAATTCATTTACAAATATTCTCTCATCTGGGTTAATTAAAATACACGACTTCAACAGAATTAAGGGGATGGGGAAGAAAAAACCCTGCTACATACTACAACACTAAAATAGTTATTGCTTCCTGAAAACAAGCTGTACGTTTATTTTCATTTATTCTTACATCCGGTAGCTTGTCTTATGTCATCTTGTCAAGTGTTATCATTCTGGCTCTGAGCCGTTTGAGTAAAAGGGAGTTTTCCACCACAGTGTTTACTGGATCATCTAGGACAGGGGCTGTACGGTGTGAAATTATCTTATATATGCAAAAGGATACATGTCGCGTGCTAATACAATATACAGCACAGTCATGGTCATGCCAAGAAGTGTGTATCTGTGTAGTTTCATGACTTAGTCAAATGTTTCCCCAAAACTCCTCGGTCACTCTCAAAGTGAAATCTGTAGCATTTATAGAAACATTTACATTTTATTTGTTCGTATATTACTCAGCAGATCATGTGAAAAGCATCATGATCATGACTTTTTTTTTTTTTCTGGAATCTGGAGATCATTTTGACAGTCCTATCCTCAACATTCAAATTCACCACACATTACATACACATTACATCCTACTATTAATAACATACGATCACATGTAAAAGAATGCATGCTTGATATGTAAAATGTTCAAACATTTGTTTTAGCATGAATAATATGTGAAATAAAGTTTAGTGTAGATTTTTGAGTAGTAAATTAAAATATTATTATAAGGGATGCGCAGTGGTTTAGTGGTTAACATGTCCACCTCGCAGCAAGAGTGTTCAGGTTTTGAGTCCTGAGATCCGCGAGGGAGTTTCTGTGTAGTTTCCACGTTCTCTCCGTGTTTGCGTGTGTTTTCTCTGTGTCCAGTTTTGTCCCACCATCCAAAAACATGCATATTTCTTCTGATTGGATATTTTCAATCGCTCCTATTTGTGAATATGAGTGTAAGCGGTTGTGTCTGTTTTGGGTGTTTCCCAAACTTGTCTCAGAGACAGCTTGGATCGGTTCCGTCCTCCCTGCAACCTTAAAGCCAAACATAACCCTATTTTCAAACTTTCCCAATTGAAAGAATGAACATAATAAAGTCTTAGCGTGCATGTACTTTAGGAGTATGAATGTTCTGTGTAGAAATAAAATCCTTTTAGTTCACTTTTTTTTCAGTAGAGGG
>JAQNCB010000004.1:24599690-24617084 GCA_030068295.1 Euristhmus nudiceps | reverse complement strand
TTACAGTATCAATTGTCAGCAGCTAAACAATATCAAAGAAATAAAACTTACCGGATACGAAATGTTCGCTACATAAGTGAGTGTATTGAGTGGGTGTCTAGTCCTCCCGTTTTATAGCCGAAATCCATCTTTCTCTTCTTGACTTTTCGGCTGGAATTCAATAGAGGGAAATACTGGAAAACCCATCACGCCTTTTACTGCAGCCCACGGCACAACACGTCTCTGGCATTGTTAAAAATAAAGACCAAATTATCCTTTTCGCAGTAGCTCGCGCACTACCGAGCACTTTGTTTGACCGGCAGGGCAGGGGCTCACGGGAAATCGTGACGTTGCCCGCAGGAGCCTAATAGTAGGTGGGCTCAGAAAAGGATACTGAACTAAAGCCCAGTCTGACAATAATGAAGAGTTGACAAGGCAAACCTTCAGTGCACTGCTACGAACATAAGTAAATCAATAACACAGGAGATCTCTGGCTGTCTTGTCCAGCCCGGGACCCCAAAAATATTATGGGATTATTTGTAGAAGTACATAAACACATTAAAGGATCTTCTAAATTCAAAGAGGTTTCTCTAAATTGGCTTTGTGCAATCACAAACTGATCCCTTTTTGCATTGCATTCAATTTCTGTACCAAAACCCCAACAGCATTCTGCTTTCAGCTGTCAGCCCTAACTTTTTATATCTGTTTCTCTTCTCCACTTCCTCTGGAGCCGATGAAAAAGCCGTCACGCTCCTTTGTTCAGCAATGGCTTTTGAGCCACGGGTTACACCCTGGGCAGCCGTCCTGCTCCCCTGATTCTCAGCAGGAGGTACAGCATGGCTGCTGTGCATGAAGCCCATCTCTGATGTTCTGTACTAACCTAGCAGTGGCTTTGGTCTTCTCGAGATCAGCTTGCTTTAAAGCTCATTTACAGTCCATAGTTGGCGGTTTTTGATCACTTGGTGACCAAAGCGTTATTTGTTCTGTGAAGCACTTTATATCTGTTTGTGCTAAAACTTAATCCCGTGTGTGTTTGGACAGACTGAGCTCAGATTTATGGGTATATAGTGCTGTATATTTTCAGTGTAATAACCTTTTACACTGATGGTGTCCTTGACCTTTGACCCCACCAAGCTGTATTTCCTATGCTTATCCATACATATACTAAACAAGGCTTGTACATCCTAGGAAGGGGGTGTTGTGCACCAACTTTAGGTCACTGTGACCTTGACCTTGACCTTTTGACTCTATTTAATAGACATTCCTGGGCCATATTTCCTATATGCTTAGCCTCATACATACCAAACTATGTATACTTGTCCATCTTGGGAAGGAGGAGTGTGACCTTGACCTTTTATCCTTACTTAAAAGGAATAAAAGCTTGTCTAGGCCATATCTTCTATGAGGTTGGCGTTACATACACATTTAGGTCTGGCCGGGCCACTTGCTGGAAGGTCAAGGTCATGGCTCACAATCGGATGTCAGATTATCTTTGGCGAGTTGTAGGATACAGCATAACAAACATAAATCACATCTTTCATTTTTCCCCCTCTACCTTGGCCCTGAAGCAAATGACCAGACAGATAGAAAGACAGAGTGTCAAGTTCATGCACTGTCTTTAAAATTCTGTCTGCATATTTTGAATGATTGAACACTTCATCCAGAGCGGGGCTTTCAGTGATGGTTGCCATCGCAATGGTAACTAGATATCCTATATTTTCTTTTCATTAGTCACCACATTGCTCCTGTGGTATTTGATATCATTTTTTGCCACTTGTTCTCATTGCAAGGCTAGCTATAGAGCAGAGTATGCAAAATATGCCAGTATACTCTATGCTAAGTACTTGTTTACTTTAGCTCTAATTTAAACATCTCAGTGGTTATTACTATAAGATTGGAGAATACCATGGCCCATTGCACTTATTTCGAAACAGATGAAGCAGTCATGATATGTAATGATTGTATCCACAAATATGGACCAGAAACAGGAGTTCAGTCTCACTTTTTATTGATTTTTTTTTTTCTCCCCTGTAAATGAATGTCTCACAAACATGCTTGCAGAGCATCCTCGTTAATACATTATCAGCCTGGACACTGCCTCAGACCATCTGTGTGTTTGCTTGATTAGAATCCTGATTATGTTAATAGAAACAGTATGAATGAGGTGGATTTCCTCTGCGTGCACACACTTGCTTTCTCCACAGGAAAGTGAGTTCATATCCGAGGAGCCTGTCCATGTGGCTAACATTCAGGAGCGAGCTGAGATGCTATCCGCTAAGTTGACAGGGCAGTCCAACAAGCCTGAAAAACCCCAGGTAGAACAATACAATAACTGATTGACAAACTGATTTGGTATTAATTTCACTCTTAGTTCTTTATGGTTTGGACTTTTTGAACATCTTTCTCACAGTGTAGCTCTAGCAGTATTTATCTACAACCAAGCAAATATAAATTTGAGCTGGGAAAAAATCTTATGTGAGCCCATTTAGCTGTAATCGGAGACCGGGTCCAACCTGGCATTTCTAAAAGTCCGATATTTTGTGGTTGAAAGTATCAAGACATTCATTCATATTTCATAGATCCCTGTTAGCCCATCTTGTTCACCATGTTGGATCATTCCTGAACATCTAGTTTTTATTTAGTTTCAACTGAGTTTTTTCTTGTTTGAATGAAGCTAAGTGCTTTATCTTCAGTTATTTTAATGTAGATCAGGGGTTTCAAACTCATTCCACAAAGGGCCTCTGTGGCTGCAGGTTTTTGCCTCAACCAAGCAGCCGCACACCTGACTTGGCTCATTTAATCAAATGATCTGAGTCTTCAGACAGTTTATTGGCCAATCTCTTTACAAAGCACACAGGTTGACCAATCAACTGTCTGAAGACTCAAGGCTACCTGTCACTTGAACCCGTTTGTGGCACGGCATGTTCACGCACTGTGCGCAAACGAGGCGTGAACTGGCGTGATCTGTGCGTGTGCCCGCACTGAGTGCGTGCCGTGGCGGGCCGAGAAGACCGAAATCATCGAAATCTCGGTCACGCTAAATGTCCGTGACCGGGCCTTGAAAAAAGGGCGGTCTGTTCATGAATTCGCCTGGACGATGCAGGGGATGCGTAAAGTATGCACTGCAGTGCCAGAACTCGTCGGGGCGTTGCGGTGACGTAATCGCGCTTTTCTAAGCGGAACGCATCATTTATTATAAATTTTCAAACATTAAAATCAAATAATACACAACATTCTTACACATCATTATGAAACACACACATGGCATATTATAAATACATTGCTTTACCAGTCTTTATAAAATAAAGATAATGAATATCTAATATATATAATAGATAATGTTTTTTTGCCTTTTAAGTTCAGTTCTGATATTTTTTATAACAACATCACTGGAAATAAAGTTTAGATTTCGTTATGCATATCGTCAGCCATATGAGGTTATGCTCAGTCTCCGTCATTTTTTTTTTTTCTTTCAAAATTCCATAACATACTGAAACACTGAGGATACATGCATGCACCCTTGAAAATTCCCTGAATGAAGGACTCGGTTGTTAACAGAATCAGACCTAGACATTAGAACATAAATTCAATGACATAGTACCCTTGAAATGCAGCCATTAAGAACAATTCCTTGACTTTGAGAAACACTCTTAAAATGTAGTTCCAGCAACATTGAATCACTTGAGTTGTTCTAAAGGAAAGAAGAAGGCCAAGTCAAAATCCAGACTGGGAGTGTCAGAAAAAAGAGGTTACCATGTTCAAAGGTTTTTGGACTTAGTAAAGTCTCTTCATTCCTTCATAGTATATGAAACCTACACTAATAGGGCAACATACATCGAACCTGGAGATTCTTTGGCTAAAACTATTGTTTAGGGCACTGTTAAGGGCGGGATGCCAAGGTCAAGCCTGGTCTAACAATATTAAAGAGTACACAAGACTAACCTTTGGTGCACTGCTAGAAACAGAAATTTTAGAACACTGGAGTTATATTATGGGAATAGTAGTAGTAGTATTTAGAACCAGCGAGTGATCTTCTAATGTCAGTTGGGGTTTCTCTAAATGAAAAATCTTACATTGCATCCAAGTTCTGTACCCAAACCTCAAAGGCTTTCAGCTGTCAGCTCTAACTTTTTATATCTGTTTCTCTTCTCCTCTTCCTCTGGAGCCGATGAAAAAGCCATCACGCTTCTTTATTCAGCAGTGGCTTTTGCGCCACGGGTTACACCCTGGGCAGCCGTCCTGCTCCCCCGATCCTCAGCAGGAGGTACAGCATGGCTGCTGTGCATGAAGTCCATTTCTGACATTCCGTACTAACCTAGCAGTGGCTTTGGATTTCTCTAGATCAGCTTGCTTTAAAGCTCATTTACAGTCCACAGTTGGCAGTTTTTATTCACACGGTGACCAAAGCGTGCTTCTGTCCTACAGGAGACACAGAGTTTGCGATTGCACTCTGATGATCAAGTGCCCATACACATCCCTAGCATCCAGGAGCGAGCCGAGAGGTTAGCCTCTCTGTTCAAAGACAAGCCTGCTCGACCCAAGGTGACCTCACCATGCTGTCTTTCGAACGCCACTCAGTGATGCTACACTTTAAGTGGTTTGATCTACACTACTAGTCAAAAGTTGTAGAACACCCCCATTATTCTGTTGTATTGAAATTCAAGCAGTTCAAGTCCAGTGAATGATCTGAAAAGGAATGAAGGTAAGCAGGATGTCAGAACTACCTACGAAGAAAAGAACGGACGTCAGATCATGGATTTTCTGGATCAACCTACAGACTTGAACCCCATCTAGCTGGTTTGGGATGAAGTGGACAGAAGGATGAAGGCACAGCAACCAACAACTGCACCACATTTGTGGAAATGTCTGCAAAAGTGTTGGGAAGAGCATTCAGAACAATAGTTGATTTCCTTCATTGAAAGAATGCCACAAGTGTGTCCAGCTGTCGTACCTGCAAAATACGACCACTTAAAGTAGTTAAAAATGTATATTAAATTGTATTAAATAGGGCCTGACTTGTATTTTTTTTCATTCCCTATGCTTTAATTTCATTGAGATTCACTCTGAGACATTAAACTGCATTAATTTCAATAAAACCTTTAAAGAAATTGTCGGTGTTATAAAACTATTGACCGGTAGTGTACCCACAGAGCCGTCCTGTAATATCCTGCAATGTGAAGAAGCATGCTGGGAATTATAGAACAGGCTCCCCTGTTTTTTCTTCCTGCCTGCTTGACTTGAATCCGTAACTTTTCCCATGTTCCACCATTAGCTAACACTCCCTTCTCCCCTCCCCCCCTTTCTCTCCCTCGCTCTCCCTCTCTGTCCTGTGGAGCCGAAGAAAAAGCCCTCGCGCTTTCTTCTCGAGCAGTGGCACAGAAAGCAGGAGAGGTCCACTGATCCTCAGCTCACCTCACTCTCCTTGAACCGACAGGTAGCCTGCTGCTCAAGCGGCTGTTGGTTTCTGTTATTAACTCACGCTAGTGCACATGTTCACAAGAGAATCAGACTGTGCATGGATTTATTCACTGTCCACATTGTGAGATCCTGGAATCTAGTACACTAACAAGATGTAAGGTTTTTGTATGTATAATATGGAAATGCGGTCTGGTGTGTGCTGAACTATCCTGCGCCTTGAATGCAACCATGAAGCCTGGTTTGGTAGGCGGAAGTGACAAGATCTACTGGTCTAATGATTTTTATTTATTTATTTATTTATTTTTAAAGGAGTACATGTTCCCTATGTTGTGTTACCAAAGAAGAGAACTTGGCATGTGTTTTATTTAAATATTGCAGTCATCCCTCGCTATATCGCGCTTCAGTGCATCGGAGATTTTTTAAAAATATTCATCGAAAAATAAAAGTAAGCTAAAATATGGAAAAAAGTTCATGAAAATGCCAAAAGGGGTCGCTACTGACTTGGATTCGGTGGGAAATTTGTCTCGACCAATCAGCTTGCGAGATTTCCGAGGCCGTGTCCCAAACTGAAGTCAGTGGTGAATTTGCGGCCTGTCCCTTAACTCTTTCACTATTAAATAGGGAAATAGTTAAGGGAAAGGCGGCAAGTTCACTATCAACTCCGGTTTGGGACGGCTCTGAAATAACAGCATTCGTGTGGCAGAAAAGGCAGAGGTCAAGGCATTTCTTACACTTTATATACATCTATGTACAATTACACGTATGTATTCTATATTATATTTTATTTTCATCTTGTGCATTTTTTTATGTTTAATTGTTATTATAAGCATTTGTAATGTTAAATATGTATTTATTGATATTATATACATATACATGTACGTATACATCAGCCAGGGGGGTCGATCCTACTTCGTGGAAATTCGGTTTTCGCGGGGGGTCTCGACCCCCCCATTAACCGCGAAAAGTGAGGGATCCCTGTACTCGCTGTGCGTTCTCATCCTCACACCTGATTCTGTTCAGCTAAACAGACAGTCTGTGTCGTTTTATTCAATCATAACACCTGTCTTGCCTTCAGGAGCTGAAATCACTCCCTCACTTTGTTCCTAACATCTGAATTCATGGCTGCAGTCTTTCTGCCGAATCTTTCTGCTTGTCTTTTCCGCATTCATTTTTCTTCTTGTTCACTTTCACCATTTCTCTTCTATCTGTATTCCATTATAGTGTTTTGTAAAGAGGTATACGGGTGGTGTGAGCTTGCTGGCTGAGCAAATAGCTAATCAGCTTCAGCCTCAGGAGCACTGCCGGAGTCGTCTCGATAAGAGGGAATTGGTAAGAACTCTGGGTGTTGTACTGATATATAGCACATGTGAGTGCACCTGGTCTGGCAATTAAAATGGACATTGTGACTGATTGTGTCCTGTAACGTACAACCGTACAATACATTTCTGGTGCTAAGGTGAGCGTTCATAAATCTCACCTTTCACTTATTTGACTTCTCTTTGCCTCTGTATGTGTTTTTATTTTTGTTCTCCTATTCTGTGAGCTTGTTCTATTTAATGTTCACTGCTGAGTTGATGATCCTTCAGACAGATCTGCTGTAGATATATAACTCATATAGAACATGTGTATGTGTTTCCTGCAGGGTTCTTTGCGAAAGGAATTTCCTCAGAACATCGGGGGTAGTGACGTGTGTTTCTTCTGCCGGAAGCGTGTATATGTGATGGAGCGATTGAGCGCTGAGGGCAAGTTCTTTCACCGCACCTGCTTTAAGTGCGACTATTGCGGCACCACGCTGAGACTGTCGTCCTATGCCTTTGATGTGGAGGATGGTACGCTGTCATGATTTATATGATACAGATTAATATGCAAACATGATATGTCTCCTATGCATAGTTCTGTACCAACTTGTGTGTCCAGAGCATATATTACTATCATTTATATGAAGGTATAACTCAAATCAAGTATGGAATTAAACACACTGGGGCATGATGTTATTGTAACATAATCAGTAGTGGTGGTTTTAAACAGCACCACCCCCATTTTCTCCCGAATTTAGTCGTATCCAATTCCCAACCTTCAGGTATTGCCTTCCTTATCACACGACCACTACCGACCACGGAGGGCCGAAAGCTTGCACACGCCCCCCTCTGTGACATGCAATGCTAGCCAACATGTGAAAGGTGGTTGCCAATTTTTTTTAAATTATTTTTTTATATAATATCGTGTTAATAATTTCACATACATGATGGTCTGGAGTATAAGTCGCCCCCTCCCTGGCCAAACTATGAAAAAAGTGCGACTTATAGTCCGGAAAATATGGTAATCTTTTTTTAATTATTATTATTTTTTACCATAAACCATTTCTTCCTAATTTAGTCGTATCCGATTCCCACCCATCAGGTATTGCCTTCCTTATCACACAACCACCACGAGCAGGGAGGGGTGAAAGCTTGCACATGCCCCTTCTGCGACATGCAAAACCAGCCACCCGCCTCTTTTTCGAAACTGCAGCACACTCTGAGGGGAAGCGATATCCGCCCCCTCGTACGAATGAGCTCACAGACGCCCATGATTGGCTGGCGATTGCTGTGAGTGACAGGGAAGTGAGCGTATGCCATCCCTCCCTACAATGAAAGCTCGACCAATTAGTTCCCATGGACTCCCAGTCATGGATAGCTGTGGCATTAACCTGGATTCGAACTTGTGATCTCCGGGTTAATAGTCACGCACCTTGGCGATGTGCCCCTCTGGAGCCGATAATTAAATTTAATTAGATTGCTTGAACATATGTTGTGGAGCATCAATAAATTGCGGTAGTTTCTTATAGCAGCTGTAAACAGTCTTTTCCTCGGATACTGAGTGGAGCTAGAGATAAAAAGGTACACTCTGTCATCCAGAGAGTATGAGTTTGAATCCCAACAGTATCATCGCCACCTGAGACCAGTAGTCCAAAAAGTAAATTTGTCCAAATACTCACGATGGGAGAAGTCTTGTTGATCACGGTAACAGTACACAATGGTTAGCATCTGTGAGCTCAGAAACATCTTTTGGTAGCTTCACATGTTTCCCTGAGCCTTCGGTCTCCCGTAGTAGACGTGACGAGCGAGAGGGAACTCGGTTGATCGGCAAAAATTTTGCCACGATTATTATGATTTGTTACGATATTATGCCATTCATGATAAACGTGGGAATCACAGCAGAGGGTAGTATAGCATAGTAAGCAGACCTTGATGCAGCATCGTTAGAGAGCTTGATGAAGTTGTAAACAGGATCCCTTGAAGTTTCATCTCTTGGAAGCAGCCTGCCTCCATTTTACACCCCAATCATGCTCCAAGTGTACTTATAAATCGTAAAGCTCCATCCTTTCTTTGAATCATGGAAGTAGTATACATTAATAATGTTCCCCCAACAGTTTCTTGTTTAGCCTTAGTCATCATTCATTGAAAACTGAGCACAGCTTCACAGACCTCTACCATACCATACAGTTGACTCCTTTGTAAGCCTTTCAAAGCTCACAATGTTTTAACCAGTAGATATCATTTTGAGTCATTTTCAACTGATAAAATGCAGATTGATATGAAAATATCAGTCAATAAAAAAAAAAAGTTATTTTGTTATCAGTAACGCCAGAGTTGATGCATTTTATTACAGTGTGAATATTTTGTGAAGTTGAGAGCTTAAAAAACCCACACATTCAGTACCACTTTAAATATACTCATGGAGACATGTATGGATATCATGAAATTTCATTTTAAATGAAAGCTGTCTTTCAAAACATTACAGTGCTGTCCATGTGTGATCCATGGAAATCATAATCTATTACATTATTAGACTTCCTAATTCCCAGTATTCCCAGTTACTCATTCTGTTCACTTTTCTCCATGTGCTTGTTCATCATAAGATTTCTTTTGTCCTTGAACACAGTGGTGTATTATTGCCTCGGACAGAGTACTGATTTTTCTTCACTGACTCCTCCTTCAGAGCATATTGTTTAGAGACGTCCTACTTGGCATAAAGCAAGAACCAAATACAGCAGCACGTATCACTCTATAATAGACAGTCACAAACTGTACAAAACATTACACTCCAAAGCAAGTATAAAGTAGAGTGCTACCTTTGGGGAATTTTGCTTAAAATAATATACGTGCACTGAACTGTTTGTGTGTGTGTGTGTGTTGTAGGAAAGTTTTACTGTAAGCCACATTACTGTTACCGGTTGTCTGGGCAAGCTCAGAGGAAGAGACCTGCTCCTCCTGCAGCTCCTCTTCCACCAAAGGTAAAGCTGAACGCCATTTTAATCTTTTGAGATGTTTGTTTACATGTGTGAGAATGCATTTATATTTTCATTTCTCTGAGAAAGCTGATACTTTGTGACATTTATCACACGATGCATCCAAGTTCGGATTGTGATGTCACACCGCAAGCTCAACATCTGCCATCTTCGATATACAGATTTTTAGAGGCCGAGAGCAAGTTAACTGAAAATGATTTGCTGCGTAACTCGTGAGCTTGGCGACGAGCCCGTGCTTGTGTTGAAGCTAAACGGAATGGTTTTGACATGATGCCTAATTTGATACAGCTAAATATTTTGTTGATGATACCCATATAAATTCCATATAAATTCCGGAATCAGTTTCTGAAACTCCATGTGTCGATAGCGGTTTGCTGTTTTACTTGTGTTGAGTTATAAGTGGTGGCAGCAGGACTGATTATGTGTCTGAACCAATTTTTTAGTGTTGGAGCCAGAAGTGGCGCGCAACAAAAAGAAATATTTTACTTTACTTCATTTAATCATATTTCAGTTACACCAGGCACCTTTCTAACAGTATATAAATTTATTTATTTACAGGGATCCCTCATTTTTCGTGGTTAATGGGGGGTCGAGATCCCACCCCCCCGCGAAGACCGTATTTCCGTGAAGTAGGATCAACACCCCTGACTGACGTATACATACATGCGTATATAATATCAATAAATACACGTTCAATGCTATAAGTGCTTATAATAACAATTAAACATTCAAAAACAATGCATAAGATGTAAATAAGATATGAATAATATAAAATACATATGTATAATTGTACATACATGTCACGGGGATGGCAGAGTATTCACACGCAGACCAAGCAGGAGACGGCGTAGAGTGTAAACAGGGGTGATCTTATAATAACGCGGAGCAAAAACACTAAACATGAACGGAACAGAGATTGCATGTAAACAATTGGCAGGAACAGAACATATAAATCTAGGAATGGAACCGACTCTATCGGCAGGAGCTAAAAACATAAACAAACTGGATCTGGAACAAGCACGAACAGAAACAGCTGTAGGAACAGGAACACTAACAATGATCCGGCCCCAGGAAACGGGCTAGCGGAACTTAAATAGACTGGTCTAATGGACCACAGGTGCGGAAGGTGAATGGCGGGGCACGCCCGTAGCCTACAGGAACCCATGAAGAGTACTGCCACAACCCGTGTCAGAGCTCCAAGTGGCGAGGCCGCATGGTGTCGTGACAATAGATGGAAATAAAGTGTAAGAAATTCCTTGACTCCGAATCAGAGTCAGTAGCGACCCCTCGCAGCATTTTCTTGAACTTTTTTCCATATTTTACCTTATTTTTCGATTAATATTTAAAAAAAAAAAAATCCGCGATGCACTGAAGCCGCAGTACTTGAAGCACGTTATAGCAAGGGATGACTGTATTTATTTATTTTTTAAACAGTATGCATCATCTGTTTTAGGTTTAGCCAGAGATGTTATAAGAAAGGAGACAAACCCCTTAAAGAATCCTGAATAGAAATCTGTTGGAAAAGTCAGTTTCCTGCTGAACCCAGAAAACCTATTATGCCGGTCGTGTTGTTAGACTAACCAAGCCCACATCTGTTCATGTGTAGCAGGAGTGTAATGACATTCGTGGAGACGTTGGACATGCATTGTTAAAGTGTAATCTATGCAGAAAAACACATGGAGTAATCGTATACGTAGCTACAGTATTCATGAAGCTTTGTGTCCTTGCGGCCATTGAAAGTGCAGTTATGGCTATGAGATTCATGGCTTCAGATGACTGCTGGGGAGCATTAACAAGACTTGCCTAGAAGCAAAGAATTTGTTTTAGCCAAGCATGCAATGGCTTCATGAATTGGAGGACTTTTAATTTGCCATAACAAATTGACTTATCAAGAAGGAGGCATCTTAAATACATCTACATCTTAAATAATACATTACTCCATTAAAGAGTGACATGCAGACATCCATTCGCACCGAGGGGCAGGTTGGGTTAGATAATTCACCCGTATTCTGGTGGGATTTTGGGGGCAGGGTCGAAAGCAGAAAACCTTAGAAACATGGACAGCTGTGAAACTGCACACAGCCGTTTCAGCACGGACCCAGGTACGTCGAGCTGAGGAAGCGGTGTTGCCGACTGTTTCATAATAATCCTTAATAAGAAATTAAATTTGACCCCAAAATTATTTTTATTAAATCACTATACAACTATAAAATCCTTTATGTCAGTGCTTTAAGTAATGGCTTCTTGAATTAATGAAATAATGAAATTGAGCTCTACTCACGGGTATTTCTCTTGATTCCTTCAGGAATCCCAGGCACCAGTGATACCTGCAACCAGCGTGGATGCCCCTGGGGCTCCATGTCCAGTGGAGCGTGGGCCCTCAGGTACCCGCCTTTCCTCTCTTGCTGCTGTCCTGCGCCACTTTCCCAGGGTGGGGGGCTCGATGCGCTCACTGCATCGTACCATGTCCTGGACTGGCCATCAGATGGCACACTGTCCCTTAGCCTTCCTCTTCACTTACTGCCTCTACCTGTTCTCCTGCCTCACTCTCAACCTGTTGCTCAGTATCTTCTAGCATGCGCCCTTCTTTAACCTTATTCCTGTTTCTGGATGAGCTGCAAAACACGATGCTACAAACGTAATATCTTGTGTCAGTGTGTGGATCCTGAAGACACAGCTTTGTTTTTTTTTGTTTTGTTTAATTAAATCTCATTTACTTGAGTGGTGTGTGTGAGAGATTTTAAATGATAAAGCATGCACAATAACTGAACTTATTTGACTAAAGTTGCCAAACTGTATCATTGCTTGTCACTATGATTTATTTACACGGATACACCTTTTGTAACTTCAGAATTAACTCTTTTTTTTTTTTTTTTTTTTTTTAAATAATTACAGTCATACTGCTTTCACATTCACAGTTGGTTTATACTACACGGGAACAACATGATCCGATTGACTAAAAAAAACCAAGTGGTTAACGCTTGAATCAAAACAACAGCACACACCACACACAGCTTGTCACGGTCACCTGGTGTGGCATCATTGTTATTACCGTATTTTCCGGACTGTACGTCGCTCCGGAGTATAAGTTGAATCAGCCAAAAAATGCATAATAAAGAAAAAAACGTACACAAGTCGCACTGGCGTATAGGTCGCATTTTGGGGGCAGTGTTGTTTAAGTGATTTCGTTAACGCTCCTTTTTTGTATGAAAACAATGTGACGATGACGCACTAAAAATGTATCTTTGGCGACTAAAACATGATGTGAAGAGACGAGGCGTAATGAAAATGTTGGTTTGTGAAACGCTCACAGTGCATATATCATCTGTGCCTACTCTGCGTGTAACACCGAGCAGGGAGAAAAACAAGGTGCAGCCTCACCTTTACGCACAGGAACATATAGTTCCACTGAAACATTAGACTGTTGGCTCAAACATGTTAAAACAGACTCTTCATTTCAATCTACGGTATATTATTTGCCCTATATCTTGCATGAGGAGTCATTTAGCTTTGATCCGCAGCCTCTGTTATTATTTTGGCCTACCTGTGTCTCAGATGGAGCTGGAAGAGCAAAAGTCGCTACGATGTCCTCTCACGATGTCCTTTCACTCTGTTCTCACTCTGCAGAGTCACTGCCTCTCTCATGTTTTATACTCTTATTTAAAACGTTCAAAATAAATGAGCTGTCTTTCCAGATCATTGGAAATCTGGGTCAGTGATCTCAACAAGCATTAAATGCTTCCTGTTAAGACTTCACAATAAAGGTCTCTTTTTACTTAATTTCCGGTGCTGTAAGAGTCTTACTGACCAAGCATCTCAGCAAAATTAGACTGAATTCACAACCCAAGAGCGCCCTCTTGCGGTTGTCAATGTGAAAATAATCAACAAGTGAAATGTGGCTGCCAATTTTTTTATTATTTTTTATATAATATTGTGTTAATAATTTCATATACATGATGCTCTGGAGTACAAGTCTCCCCCCTGGCCAAACTATGAAAAAAAGTGTGACTTGTAGTCCGGAAAATATGGTAATCTTTTTTTAATTATTATAATGTTTTACCATAACCCCTTTCTCCCTAATTTAGTCGTATCCGATTTCCACCCATCAGGAATTGCCTTCCTTATCACACAACCACCACGAGCAGGGAGGGGTGAAAGCTTGCACATGCCCCTTCCGGGACATGCAATACCAGCCACCCGCCTCTTTTTTGAAACTGCAGCACACTCTGAGGGGAAGCGATATCCGCCCCCTCGTACGAATGAGCGCACAGACGCCCATGATTGGCTGGCGATTGCTCTGCGTGACAGGGGAGTGAGCGTATGCCATCCCTCCCTACAATGAAAGCTCGACCAATTAGCTCCCATGGACTCCCAGTCATGGATAGCTGTGGCATTAACCTGGATTCGAACTTGTGATCTCCAGGTTAATAGTCACGCACCTTGGCGATGTGCCCCTCTGGAGCCGATAATTAAATTTTATTAGATTGCTTGAACATATGTTGTGGAGCATCAATAAATTGTGGTAGTTTCTTATAGCAGCTGTAAACAGTCTTCCCCTCGGATACTGAGTTGCACCAGAGATAAAACATTCACTCTGTCATCCAGAGAGTATGAGTTTGAATCCCAACAGTATCATAGCCACCTGAGACCAGTAGTCCAAAAAGTAAATTTGTCCAAATACTCACGATGGGCGGAGTCTGTTGTTGATCATGGCAACAGTACACAACGGTTAGCATCTGTGAGTTCAGAAACATTTCTATTGGTAGCTTCACATGTTCCCCTGAGCCTTCGGTCTCCCCTAGTAGACGTGATGAGCGAGACGGAACTTGGTTGACTGTTAAAAAAAATTATTTTGGTTTGCTTTTCTTAGTTTTAGTGTAGTGCAGTGTATACTTATATCTTAATGACATTCAAGAGACACCATTGTACTGCTCTGCAGCTACTATCTGTGTGTGGTTTGAGCTTGTCTCTCATCATTAAAAAACTCATTTTAGTGTTCTTTCCTGCTAATATTCCTGTGTAGTATATACACCAAAACAGTTATGCACATCACATTCACCTTTGGTGCAGAATTGTTAAATGTACAGTTTAGAACCTTTTTCCAGCTAGTCTTTTTAAATTAGGATATATATATATATATATATATATATATATATATAATATATTACACACACAGTCATCCCTCGCTATATCGCACTTCAGGTTCTGCGGCTTCAGTGCGTTGCGGATTATTTTTAAATATTCATCAAAAAATAAAAGTAAGCAAAAATATGGAAAAAAGTTAATGAAAACACCACAAGGAGTTGCTACTGACTCGGATTCGGTGGGAAATTCGTCTCGACCAATCAGCTTGTGAGATTTCAGAGGCTGCGTCCCAAACCGAGGTCAGTAGTGTCTTTGCAGCCTGTACCTTAACTCTTCACTATTAAATAGGGAAATAGTTAAGGGAAGGTGGCAAGGTCACTACCGACTCCGGTTTGGGACAGCTCTGAAATAACAGCATCGTGTGACAGAAAAGGCTGAAGTCAAGACATTTCTTACACTTTATTTACATCTATATACAATTGCATGTATGTATTTTATTTTATTTATATTTTATTTATATCTCATGCATTGTTTTTGAATGTTTAATTGTTATTACCTGTGTTTATAGCATTGAATATGTATTTATTGATATTATATAAACATGTACATGTAAGTATACATCAGTCAGGGGGGGGGTTCGATCGTACTTCGTGGAAATTCGGTCTTCGCGGGGGGCCTTGACCCTGCATTTAACAGCGAAAAGTGAGGGATCCCTGTATATGAACATGAGCATATGAATAATTACATATTAGAACATGTATCTTTGAATAATAATCGATTAGATGAATAGAAAATGAGTTAAAACTGCCTGTTATAGCATTTGACTTGCATTATTTTTTTCATTGACTTTGATTATCTCATTATCTAAATCAGTAAATATGACAAGATTATTATAGACAGCATTAAGTTGCCTGTTTTAGACCTTTCTGCTAGTGGAACATTTCTTCAAACCTCTTTCTCTGTCGTGCCTGCCTCACTAGTGCCTGTGATTCTGTATTAGTAACTATTACTGCAGCTTTATGATGTAGTGCTTGTACAGCTGTGTGTGACTGAACCAGTCTGTAAGCTTTACCTTTCCCCAGTCCTATCAGAGCAGCTAATTGCTGAGCTAGAGCCTGCATCCGTGTGAACCTTTCACTCCTAACCACAGCCTGTCATGCTTTTTGTCTTTTTTTCATGGTGTATGTGTGTAAGTGTGCATTTCTGATCCCTTCCTGCATTCTTATCCCATAGTTTTCTTTTTTTCCCATTTTTTAATAGGGCTATAAATTTGTTATGATTTGAAATGGGCGGCACGGGTGCATACTGGTTCTGGGTTGAAGTACGTGAAGTTTGCATGTTCTCCCTGTGCATGCATGGGTTTCCTCTGGGTGATCCGGTTTCCTCCCACGGTCAAAAGACATGCACATTGGGCTGGATGTATGTGTATGAGTGAATGGCTGTATGTCGCCCTGTCAATGGGTTGGCGAGCTGTTCAGGGTGTACTCCACCTTCGCCCAGTGTCTGCTGAGATAGGCTCCAGCCTCCCCGCAACCCTAAAAAGGATTAAGTGCTTTAGTAAATCGGTCAGGTTATTAGTGATTAATTTTTAGTAGGATCTTTCATAGTAACATATGTATATGTAAAGTAAGTAAGTATATTAGTGTTCTTCAGTATGCCTTATGCACTACACATTTACAAGATTAGGATTAAACATCTAGTACTGGTTCTTACATTCTGAAAATCAGAACATGTCGGCTGATCTGAGGTCACGTAGATCCAGTGTAATAACCTATATAGAAAGTTGCGTTCGATTATCTGTAGGCTTTAAATTAAATTAAATTAAATAAGATTGTTGTATTCATTGTGTGAGATTCAAATCATGCTGCACCAAACCATGTAGCTTCACCAGCATGATTTCTTTCAGGTAATTTCTGCTGAATTACAATTATTGTGTAAAAGCTAATATACATTTGTTATTAATGGGTAGAGAAATCATTTGTATTCATATTATTGGCCATAGAGCAGGAATGTCATGCTTTGTTTTATTTATCATACACATGCCTGATTTCAAGGTTTAAAAAAAAAAGTAGTCGTAAATGGGCACTGATGCGTTAGTCCACAAGCATTGCTTTGTAGGATGGGAAAAAGGCAAGGTATTTCTAAAATATGTAATATAATGCCTAAGATAATTATATGCCATTTAATGGTTTAGGCTAATAAATCACATGCAATACATTTTTAAACAGCGAGTTTGTGTTTGTTTTTTCTATTTCATAGAAACCTTACATGGAAATGCTTATGTACTCAAAGATGATGAACGAAATATGTAAGAATATATGCAGTCGAGAAATTTACAATAAATATTGCAAGACAGCTTCATGGAAGATGTCTCATTACCATATTTAAATAAGTAAACCTTTCACCCACTTTAATACAGTGGCTACAGATGAAGGTGATGCACCCAAATCCACACACATACAAAAAAAAGTTTCCTTTCGTTATTTATTAAACAAAAATATTAGGAGATATATTGTTCTTCTGTGGAGAATGTAAGTAAGTACAGTGATCCCTCGCTATATCGCATTTCAAGTTCTGCAGCTTCAGTGCATCACGGTTTTTAAAAAAAAAATATTCATCAA
>JAQNCB010000004.1:24574601-24599590 GCA_030068295.1 Euristhmus nudiceps | reverse complement strand
GGCCCGCGCCGGGGGGGGGGTCTCGGACCCCCCCCCCATTAACCGTGAAAAGTGAAGGATCCCTGTATACCCTTCACCTTAGAAACTACATTGCAAAACAGTATTTTCCACATACTTGGTTTGTTTAAGTGTTGAAGTGAGTTCGTTTTTTGAGGCCAAAGTACTACTTTTAAATGTGTGGTAAAAACAACTGGATAAAATCTGTCAGGTCAATATAGCATGCACATTTGGGGGCGGTTTAACACACTCTGAGAGAAAGAGCTGTTCGCCCTTTTGTACAAATGAGCTCACAGACACCCACGATTGGCTGGCAATTGCTGTGAGTGACAGGGAAGTGAGCGTATGCCGTCCCTCCCTCCTGTGAGAGCTCAGCCAATTAGCTTCCATGGACTCCCGGCAGGGACGGCTGTGGCATTAACCTGGGTTCGATCCTGCGATCTCAGGGTTAATAGTCGCACACCTTGTCAATGCGCCACATAGGAGTCCCAAGATAGCATTTCTAATTAAATTAAATGGTAGGTTTAACAGCGTAGCATTGGGCCATTTAACCAGAATAGTTTCATTTAGACATCCTGAATAATTGTCTGCTGGTCTCTGACAGCAGCCGTCTGGGTTTTTTTTGCTTTGTTTTGTTTTGTTTTTAATCTAATTTAACCTATGGTTCAAGCAAAATTCATTCAGTTGCAAGGTTGGCCTTTACAAATCCCCTCTTTCTCAATCGTTGGTGGGTTTGCTTGTGTGTTCAGTATCATTATTCTCTTGAAATAACAACCTCTAGTCCAACTTCAGTTTTCCAGCAGATGGCCACATGGTTTTATCTTCATAGGTAGAGGTAGAAATGAGCTGAGCGAGGTTTATCTCACAATAACTTGGACTAATGCAGGTCTGAGTCTCCCATATATGAAAAATGAGGATGATTTTCACAGAATCTTTATCTCCAGAGTCTCTCGTCCCAACTGGATCTTGAGTCCAAATCAAATGCCATGACTTCCTCTCCCTTGCTGTGTCCTGCAGCTCCCGAGGTAAATGGTGTGCCTGAGCCGAGTGTGGCAAAACGTCTTAAAGGAACTCCTGAACGCATTGAGCTGGAGAACTACCGGCTGTCCATGCAGAGAGAGGAAGAGCTAGAGGAGGTGCCCGAGGAGACGCTAGCTGAGCACAATCTCAGTAGCGTGCTGGATAAAGGCACGGATGTGGAAGAGGGCTCTAGGTAAGAGCTGAAGGCTTATAACTTTTTTTTTTTTTTTACAGCTTCAGGAGGGTGGGGGAAGTGGCTTTCTCACAAAATCAGTAATACTACCTGCATTCTTATATTGATCCTCATATGTTTTTTTTTTTTTTAATACAAGTATTCGTTAAGACATGGGGTATTGCAATAGTAGCCTCCTGAAAGCATGAACTCTTCTCTTCTCCATCTGCAGCAGCTCAGAGTCTGACATGGAGGAAGAGGGTGAAGAGCTAGAGCCACCAGCGGCTTCTGACCTCGGTGGAGTTCCGTGGAAGAAGGCCGTGGAGCTCCACGCAAAACTGAAGTCTGGTAGTGATGCCGGAGAAAGCAGGAAGGAGGAAGAAATGGAGGAGGAAGAGGAGGAGGAGGAGGAGGAGGATGACGAAGAGGAGGGAGATGAGGATGAGGAGGGGGAAGGAGAAGAGGAGGACGAGGAAGGGGAGGAATCAAGTGATGGTAATTTTTCTAGTGTTTATGTAAGAGTGAACAAACAGCGGTAATTTCCCAAAGCCAGTTAAAGCATTTTAGTGTCTAAAAAAAAAGGTACTGAAACATGTAGGTGGCACAACTGAGGAAAATCAAGGATATGGCGAGATTGTGTTGGTTGTGTGATAAGTCTTCTCCCATTTCTCTGTTCATTTCACATTCCCTTTCTGTGTGTGTCCTTTTCATCATAGTAGTACAGATATTATTATTATTATTATTATTGCTGTTGTTGTTGTTGTTGTTGTTGCTGCTGTTACTTTATATCCAGATGAGGAAAAGCTATAAAATTATTAATTATGAGAAACAATATTAACATGTACATACCTATATATATGATGCAGGCAAATCTCCCTTACAACAATATTAAACCAATATTTGATCACGCAAAGGGCTCTCCCTGATCGCTACACACACCACAGCTTGGTTCGTGCCATTGTTTTTCTTCAAACACTAAATACACTGATGGCCACAAAACGTCACACACTCTAACATTTAGTCGGACCAGCTTTAGCCTTGATTACAGGGTGTAATCACCGTATTATTGTTTCGGTGTCTTGATTTGATAACGGGGAAAATAGAACCACTTCATAAAGTCTTCTCGAACACATCCCACGCACTTTCACTAGGAGGGTCTGGACTCTGGTGCTAGTTCATTTGTTAAAATTATTCCTCGTGCTGCCTGAACCACGCTTTTACTATTCAAGCCATGGTTTTATATCCGTCCCTTCAAGAGAGGGAAAAAGTCCATCGATTGGATAACCTGGTCATTCAGTGCATTCAGGCTGTCAGCTGATTTCATTTTATTGCCACGAGCCTTGACCTGACCAACTGGAGCAACAATGCCCTTGATTCTGTGCCGTAATCAAGGCTGAAGGCACCCCATCAAAATATCAGCGTGGGATTTGGCTGGGCGGCATATCGTTTACGTTTAGCGCATTATCAGACACTCATATCTTGGATCATTTCTACACAAATCAGCAACTAAGGGTTAAGGGCCTTGCTCAAGGGCCCAACAGTGCGACTAGAACCGCTGTTCTTCGGATCAGTAACCCATCGCCTTAACCACTATGCCACCACTGCCCCATATATCCACATATCATATTTGTAATGTTTGCTCCAGTTTCATCCTTTTCGTCTTTTCACCATGGCTTCTCATCGAGAAGCTCCCATTAGATTTCTGGAGATTTCTAAAATTGTTTGGTTTATTGACATTTAATAGCATCAAGTTGCCCTTTCAGTGTAATAAGAGGGAAGCCAAGGATCTGATCACAATGTCTGTCATAGTGTTTGTTACCCTGTAGTGTGGAACCACCACTTACCCCTCCTCTCTCCTCTCCCTGTTAATCCTCTGTGTCTCTGTTCGTGTGGGTGAATGTTTTGTTCCCCTCTTCATGTGCGTTTGCTTCACCTGTCTATCCTTCCACTGTGTGTTTGTGATTTTGTGTGCGCATTGGGGGAACTGTGTGGGCTGGCAGAGGGGGAGTATTACCCTTGGGAAAGGGAACTTCAGTCAGGTCTATGGCTGGAGGACCTGAAAGAAGAAGAGGATACGGGTACAGTTAAAGGTATATCTGCCTGTGGATGCGTTTGAATATAAACACACACAGACACAAAATAAGAAAATCACTGCTTGGAGAAAACCGTGTACGCTGCCTCTGTTCGTTCCTTGGGTTTTGTCATTAATCATGGTCCTGAGTGGTCTTTCTCTCATGTGTATACTGACAGCATGTTAGCCAATTATGGTCAAATTGAAGAAGTGTAAAAAGTTTATTATTAAAGGATTTCGATTCTTGTAAAAACACGGGAATAAAAGCTCTTTCCCATCAACTTTTTCACCTGAGCTGTGTTTACCCAAGGAATTCCATCATCAAACTGCCGATATATTTTACTATGTAATAGTGCGGTGTTTTATTCCAGCATGACTGCAATTCCAAGGTCTGATTACTTTCTTTTTTTTTTTTTTTTTCCCCGCCTTTTGATATATTTTTATTCCTTGTTTGGTGGATTGCTATTATGTAAACCTAACACAAGAAGTATTTAAGAAAAGGTATTTTATTTTTTCTTTAGCATAGCAGTACAAGAATACAACAAGGGGTAAAATATTCACTCATTAATTTTCTAAACTGCTTAATCCTAATTAGGGTCGCTGGCGCCCGTCTCGGCCAACATTCATACAACAATTCACACTCACACCTCGGGGTGATTTGGAACAGCCAGCTAGCCATTATTGTGCATGTTTTTGTACTGTGGGAGGAAACTGATGCCAGCATGGGGAGAACGTACAAACTCCACACAGAAACGTCCAGGCTAGGAATCGAACCCAGGCCTCCTTGCTGTAAGGCAAACCACAACGCCACCGTGCCACCCAGGGTAAAATATTTTTATTTTTATTTTGCTTTTTTCTTGTATTCTTAAAGAAGCCGGAATTAGTGCTTTGATTTAAATATTTAATAATTTTAATATAGTAGTCTGCCCTGAGCTGATGGTGTACATCTAGTACTTTTTATAAAATGTATATTCTGCTGAAACAGCTGCTTTAAACAGACCAGTGACACAGACTGTCACAATGTTTTCTATAACATTCAAAATGGAGGTCACCCTAAAAGTACTTTCATACACCTCCCCTTTTGTCTCGCCCCTGAGGGTGGGATTAAAAGTGACTGGACCCCCAGGTAGCTTTTGATGCTGCTGCCATCAGCTCGGGATGGAGAATGTCTGCATGTGGAATCAAATCTGAAGTCTCTACTATACAAAATAAAAACTAAACCAAAAAAACTGTATTTACCAGTTCTGTTATGCTATCATATTCCCCAACAATATCCTAATAAAAATGTAAAATTTAATGTTGTATGTGCCTATTTGCCATCTACTGAAGACCCCAGCTCAGTCGGCGTAAGGCGTGAATGGGCCATTTCAAAACATAAATACATTCAATTTTACATTTTTATATATGTGTATATAAAAACATATATATATAAACACAATTTGTGGGGCCGGTGGTGTAGTGGTTACGGTGTTGTGCTCATGATCAGGAGGTCGAGGGTTCGAATCTTGGTGAGACCCCCACTGTGCTAGGACCTCTGGGCAAGGTCTTAACCACAAGTGTGTCTCTGTTCACCCAGCAGTATAAATGGGTACCAGTAAAAATACTGGGAAGGTAACCTGTGATGGACCAGCGTCCCATCCAGGAGGAGTTGAACTCCTAATCGCGTCACGCTACAGAAACCGGGGATAAGCACCAGCTCTGATGAGCCTCTGGGCTCGGGTGTAAAAGCCCAACAGGCAGTAAACACCACAAATCGTGTAAAAGCACAAAAAGCCATGAGAGCTACACGTCGATCGTATTACTTTTGACAGTCTTGCGCATCAGCTGTCTGTACGCGAACGCACTGGATAGATTGCCAGATTCGAAACAGCAGCTGGATGAAGCGACAGTTCTGACGTGCAAGTATACATGTACAGATGTTCATGAAGTAGTTACAATAGCTGCTGTGAGAGGGTGACGAAAGGACCAGCTTGGCACATAAAAGTTCCATCTTAAAATTCACTGTGTACTCGGAAAGTTAAGACCGGCAGGAATGGAAAAAAAAAATCAAAAATTCAGTCATTCATTCATTTTCTGATTCCTCTTAATTCTAATTAGGGTCGCGGGGAGGCTGGCACCCATCTCTGCCGACTCAGGTACACCCTGGACAGCTCGCCAGGCCATCGCAGGGCCAACACTCAAAAGCATTCACACTCACAGTCACACCTAAGGAAGATTAAGAACAGCCAATTCGCCTACTGTGCATGTTTTTGGACAGTGGGAGGAAACCGGAGTACCCGGAGGAAACCCACGCAAGCGCAGGGAGAACATGCAAACTCCACACAGAAACGTCCAGGCTGGGAATCGAACCCAGGGCTTCTTGCTGTGAGGCAAACATGCTAACCACTACGCCACCGTGTCGCCAAAAATCCAAAATCAAAACTTTTTTTCCGTTATGTTTTCTCCCGAATTATTTTTACAATTTTTTTTTTTTTTTTTTAAGAAATCGCAAATATAAACACTGGCGAATCCGCAAAACAGGGAATAAAAAAAGAATGGCCTAATATACCAAAATGTATACCATTGCTATTTTACATAAAAAGTTTGGATGCGAATGCGTTCTCATTTGTTTTATCTGTCAGTCCACATATAACAAGGCTCCAGACTAACTTTTTTTTAGAAGTGGCCTGAAACGTCATCAGAAAGTCTGTCATAACAACGTTAACTACTTTTGAATAATTTAGATTTTATGTATGTATGTATTCTGTCCATAAACACCGGACGGCAAGAAATCCCATGTTCTGATCAGCTCTGTTATCCCTGCCTTAGTATTTTTCACCTATTTAATGTTTACACATTCACTGTTATCACAAAAACATTAAAACTTTTTTATTATCCTTTTTTAAAAAATGTTTTTGTATTTTTCCCCATTTTTCTCCATAGTTTAGTCGTATCCAATTCCCACCCATCAGGTGTTGCCCTCTCTATCACACGACCACCACCGACGAGGGAGGGGTGAAAGCATGCGCACGTCCCCTCTGTGACATGCAGTGCTAGCCGCACGCCTCTTTTTAAGTTGCAGTGCCATGCATATTTGGGGGGTGGTCTAAAACACTCGGAGGGAAATCGCTATCCGCCCCTCACACAAATGAGCTCACAGATGCCCATGATTGGCTGGTGATCGCTGTAAGTGACAGGGAAGTAAGCAGATGCCGTTCCTCCCTCCCATGAGAGCTCGGCCAATTAGCTCCCATGGACTCCCGGCCACAAAATGTGCATTAAGCCGGATTTGAACTTGTGATCTCCGGGTTAATAGTCGCGTGCCTTGCAGATGTGCCACTCAGGAGAGCCCCACATTTTTTTATTATCCTGTGGAGTATTTTGATTATTCTTTTAATGTTATTCTGGAGCCTTGAATATTCATGCATGCTAAAACTATTACTAAGTTGCATTATTTACAAACTGTTCTCTAAACTCTCCTTTTCCTTTTTTCTTTTACTGTTCATTGTTCCCATCTGTCCCTCCTGATCCTGCTTTTGTTTCCAATTATGTTATACGTGATCTTCACCCAATATCTCCTGTCACTTTCTCCTCCTCCTCCTCCTCCTCCTGTTTTTATCATCACATTTCTCGACATGAAATTTCAAATCATTACACCCAACAGCCAGGAACCTGCGAATTCAACAATCCCTGCTTCCGTCGGACCCTGTACTCCCTCAGATGGAGGGAGAAAAGGAGGGGTGCTCAGATTCGGGCTCTCTTCCTTCACTCCTCACACAGAACACCCAGTCGGCCTCCTGTGCAGGTAACCCAGTGTGGAGGCGCGTCTGGCTGCTGGGACTCGCATGGGGCCGTAATAGTGTTTGTGTTTGAGAAGCAAGGGCGTTTCCTATTATTTATTTCATCTATACTCTTTTATAAGTCCTCTTTCTCAGCAAGAATGTTCTGTATACATGTAACTTTTTTATTTTTATCCAATTTGTTGATATTATGATGTGGATGTTGTTTCTTTTTTTATATATTTTATATCCATCATCCTCCCTGATCTCACTATATTTGGTGTTGCTCATAGTGATGTATACAGAATTGGCACTCTTCTTCTCCTTATCCCAATTTTGCCATTCTTTTGTTATGTTCATATGATGTTTTTTTTCACAAACCTCCCCATTTCATTGTTTTAGTCCCCTCCCACAAATCAGTGCGGCACGAGGCTGTCAGGGCCTGGTTGGACTCCATGTCTGGAGGTAGTGGCAAAATCAAAGCAGTAGCTCTCCCTCTATATCTTTTTGTATTAACTGCACACAAAGCAGAGCGCAGCATGTGACACACATGTATTCATATGCAGGTGGAATACACTGGCTACATGATGAAGCTCCCATTTAACTCTGCATGCGGACACCATTTGATAAAGCTTTTCTTTTTTAACCTGGAAACTAGCTGTTGAAATTCCTGTCTTACGCTGCTTACTGGCTTTACAGTGGGGTTTTGGAGTCAGCACACTAAAAAAAGACTTTGGTTGACCTTTCTGGTCTTTTCATTAAATCGAAGGGTAGAAAGAGCACTCGAAGAGCGCAAACCCCTGCCAAGTGCAGCAATTCCCTATATGAGCCAAAATGTTAAAAATCATCCTTTTTCACAATGTTAAAGAAGCCTTAATTTATTCAGAATTCGAACCGGATCATCTCCGAAATTTAATGGAGCCCTTCTTGTCCAAAGCGCCACTTCGGGTAGAAATTTCATAAAAATTCGCACAACTTTTTTGGAAAGGAATAAAGTGGCCAGCACCTCCTGCTGGGCCTGCTGTACTGTGACGCTTGCAAAGACTGTTCTATTTCACATTATGAAAGAATTAAAAAATAAATAAATAAATTTGGACCAGGAATTTGATCTGGATCATCTCCAAAATATAATGAAGCCTTTCTTGTCCAAACCCAAATTTTGTTATATTTTTGTATAATTCCGATAACAAACAAAAAACCAAACGTAAACAACGTCATAAGCTCTTATTCTCTCAACCACTACAAACTAACCATTATCTTATTATTGGAATTCTCTTATAGATAATTATGGAAGCCCTGATCAGACGTGTATTCATACATTTCCACCCCCTATCTTCTCAATATAACAGAATAATTATTCAGTTTTCTTTTGATAACAATGGTTTTCTTGAGATAACAAATTAATATAATTTGTTTCCCCATGATCTCCAGTTATTGGGTTCTCTTGGAATAACGTGATGATTTTCTAAAGATTACAAAATTTTGCTTTCCTGTCGTAATGACATAATTATTTGAGATCTACAAATAACAAAACAGCAAAACGAATAGTGTAGATTAGAAAATTAGGTCACGTCATGTCAGATAAGCAGGTGTACAGTTCTTCGTGTCTCATTCATTAATTTTCCAAGCCGCTTAATCCTAATTAGGGTTGCAGGGAGGCTGGCGCCCATCTCAGCCAACTCTGGGCATGGGCAGAGTACACTCTGTACAGCTCGCCAGGCCATCACAGGGCAGAAATATGCTGATGGTTATGCAGCTACTCTTGACAAGCCTGTTCTGTTCTGGTTCTTTTACATGCGTCTCACCACAAACAATGAGAGACATGGCTGGCCGTTGATAACCCAGTTAGATGCACTGGGGGGGGTCAACAGTGACAGTGGGGCTTGAACCCCCATTCTTGGGTTCGGTAATCCAGCACCTTACCGCTGGGCCACCACTGTCCCTTCTTCATGTCTCATTTTTTTTAATCAAATCCTGATACAGGCCAAAATAACTTGATGTCTTGATGAAATAAATCGTTATTACGGGACAACAGTGTTTGTCATCATATAAATCACGGGGGGAAAATATGAACTGACTCATTATCCCAATAAAATGACATAAACAATCCGATATCTAGAGAAAATGAGGAAAAATGTATGAATTAACATCTGCTTAGGGCTTCCATAGGCCACATGTTAAAATCAAAGATAATTGAATAGCTTAAAATTCTAAGATAGACTTTAAAATATATGTACGTTCTAAGCACTGAAGTGTGGTCTGTGGAAGGGGGGCATCTTTTCTCCCCAGTTTTCATGATCATCCTGCTCTCCAGCTGCTGAAAAATGAGCCTTATCCATTTGCCCACATGTGTAAATGGATATCAGCATGTGCAAAAGCTAAGCACTAATCATGTTGGCATGTATGGCATTATACAGACCATTATTATTTATTAAACTTTTTTAATGTGTATTATTTACATGTTGTGCATGCCTAACAGTTTTACTATTTCCGTTATGTTTACATTACCGCCTGTTAACAAAGATGACGTTGAAGACTCATCCTGGCAGGACTTTGAGCTGGGGGTACATTTTCCCTTGTATAGCTCATGTCCTCATACATCTATTTCTCCCTGTGGCTCAGAGCCTTGTGAAGAAGATGAGGGTGATCCTGAGGCCGAAGCAGGAAGCCCAGACATCGAACCTGGTACTGAGCTGGATGAAGGTTTGTCACGCTAATGATGGAATGCATCTGTGGTTTCTATGGAAATATGGAATACAGTGGAACCTCGAGATACGAAAGCTTCAGTGCACGAAAATGTAATTTTACGAAATGATATGCAAAGATTTCTTCGCTTCATATTACGAAAAATTATTCAGCATATGAAAGAAACGAAAGAAAACCGCTCGGAGAAAATTTAAAAATTCGCGTCAATAACGCGCCCCAGCCGCCCTATTGGCCAGAATCTTTCCCATCACGCTCAGTACCACGATCCTGCTCTCCTATTGGTCAGAATGTTTCTCATTGTGTGTAGTGCTGTGATCCTGCTCTCCTATTGGTCAGAATCTTTCCCATCATGCTCAGTACCATGATCCTGCTCTCCCATTGGCGGAATCTTTCTCATCAAGCATCAGCTGCGTATTTGTTGGTATCCCGCCATTACAGTACAGGCATTTTGTTTCGGCATTCGCTATTATTCAGTCCGATCCGAAAAAAAACGAACGGAAGAAGAATCTGATGAAAATTAGAAACTGAAAAAAGAAAATTTAATTTTAAGTGTAAATACGTTTGTTAAGTGTTAATGTTTCCTGCCATTTTCTATATATTTTCTGCCGTTTGCCCTCCTCGCTGCTTCACCTGCCTCACTCGAAAGGTAAGGTCCCACATTTCCGTATAATTTTTTTTTCTTTTCTTTTTTTGCATTATGCTCTATTATCTACTTCATATACAGGTATTAATGGTTAGGTTAGGTATATTGAATGATTCAAATGTATTTGGCTCTTATTTCATTCTGGTTTTACCCTTAGTATAAAATTTAATGTGGTGTTTTTGTAGAGCATGGAACGTATTAGGGGCTTTGGATGTAAAACACGATTATTTATACGAAAAAAACCATGATACGAAAGCCACTCCGGAACGAATCCATTTCCTATCTCGAGGTTCCACTGTACAACAAATACAGTGTGCTGTGAGTTAACATGTGCACATCAAGAGTAACAGCAATTATATGTTTTCTGGGCCACAGAGGACATCCCTTCAGATGCAGAAGCTGAAGCTCGCTCACAGCGTATTGAAGAACCTGAGCCTCTTCCAGAAGACACTGAGAAGCCAGAGACACTCGAACAAGTTTCCAAAATTGGTACATTTGTTTTTATCTTGGGACAGTTGATGTGATTGCAGTCCTGTATTAACAATGTAACCCCTTAGGACAAAGACAGCCAAAACTTGATTTGCTTTATTCTCTCAGAGCGTAAGGAACGGATGTCTGTTAGTCCAAAGGAAATCATTGTAGATGTTATTCTTACTCCAACCCCAAAGCCAAATACACCTGCTGAAGAGGTACCATTATTTATTTGTATATTTATTTATATATTTAGCCATTTTTGTTTTAATCTTTGACCTAGTTAATAGAGCATCCTCATGTTTTAAATTTGTTTATCTGCATTTCTGTCTCCAGAGCCAAGAAAATGTGACTCCAGTGCTGGTTAAATCCCCAGGCACACGCTTTTTTCCTGAGCCTTTTTTGCCTGATACCATAAAAAAGGAGGCCCCGCCCTCACCAGAGGTTAAGACGCCAAATACTCCTGTTGCTGTGATATCTCCTATCCGCTCACAGCCAGCCCCCCTTCCAGATACGGTCACGCCCAAATCGCCTGTCCAGGTCGAATCTTGTGCCTGTTCTCCTTCAGCTAACCCCTTATCCCCAATCTGTGCTCAGCCTCTACTATGCCAGGAGCCCTCCTCACCCCTCTCTTCAGGCTCTCCTGTAAGGACTCAACCAGTCCCTGCTGTAACTTCGACCCCTTTGACAAAACCTGCCACAGAGAGGACAACCGCCGAATCTTTCAGTGCAAAGGATCTGACAATGGAGACGCCACTCAAGACTGATCTCATTGAAGAGTTCTGGTTGAAGAGTGCTGAGATTAGGAGGAGTTTAGGGCTCACTCCACTGGATAGGAGCAAAATTGTCGAGAAGAGCATTATTAAAACCCCTACCACAGATCCTGTATCGTTGAAACCCCAGATCTCTGAGGCTGTATCGGAGAAGCCAGCATTCACAGGCCGCACCGTCATCCACAGACTCAATATTACTGTTGAGGGTCAGGTTATCTCTCCTGTAGATCCTAAAAGTAGTAGCTCTGAAAGGAAGGATCTGAGTAGTAGTTCTGGTCTGGGCTTGAACGATAGCACGACAACAAGCCAGACGCCTACTTGTGATAGCATTAACAACTCTGACTCTACCATGCTCACCCCTCCTTCCAGTCCTCCACCACCTCCACCAAATGAGGAGCCAGCAACTCTTACGAAGAAGAAGCCTCACGTGTCTTGGGAGAAGTTGTCTACACCCGGCGAGGAACCTAAAGTGGAGAAGGCACCTGCCAAAGCTAAAACTCCTACCAGTCCAAGTCAGGAGAAATTTGTGCCTGTTCCAGTAGCAGCTCTGACAATCAACCCGCCAGTGGTGATGAGGATAAAAGAGCCGAATAAACCACGCCGAGAAGAAGTGAGGAAGTCCTTTGCAGAGTGTGTAGACGAGATTCCATTTGCTGATGATGTGGAGGACACGTATGATGATCGTACCCCTGACACAAGCATGCAGGATAGGTTTTACACCCCACCGACCAGCAGAGTGAACAGAGACAAGCCTCCCCTCCACCTTGCCTTGGCTGTAGAGAATGGAAAACCCAACATACATGGAGGTCTCGTATCGAGACCGATGAAAGCTCCCCAGCACTTCTCACCTGAAGCCAAGGAGATCGCTGAAGGGCGGATGAGGGAGAGGGAGAAATCTGTGAAAAGTCAAGCTCTTAAAGATGCCATGGCCAAGCAGATTAATAAAATGACAGAGGTTGAGGAAAGTAAGGGTGCTGTCGCCAAAGTGGCCTGGAATGTTTCGGATGCAGCCGTGAAAAATAAGAAGCGCTCGAGTTCTCCAAAGCCTTCAGCCACGAAGACTTTCGAGAGCAAAAAACAGGCAGAGGTGCTCCCTGACCGATTCTTTATTTCGCCTTTAAATAAGAGCATGGACAGTTCCGTCACCTCGTCAGAGAGTTCCACGGGAGGCAAGAGTAAAAAACGTAGTTCCCTTTTCTCTCCACGTAAGAACAAGAAAGAGAAGAAGGCGAAAAATGAAAGCAGAAACTCTGGCACTGACGAGACCCCTCCTAAACACAAGTCCTTGTGGAAAGCTGTATTTTCCGGCTACAAGAAGGACAAGAAGAAGAAAGATGACAAGTCTTGTCCAAGCACACCGTCTAGTTCCACAACGGTGGACTCGGGGAAGAAGAAAGGGTCGCCCGCGGCGAGGTCCTCAGGTGAGTAGATCACAGGTTTGGTTTGATTGGTTTCTGTTTGAGAATACATCAAACCTTCAAAAACCCATGTTCTTAAATGGTGGAATGCAATTCTGTTTCTTCTTGTTAGATTTGCATTTGAGAAGAAACCTAAGCTTTTCTGAGGACTCGGATCTATCCTGTGATGATGTTCTGGAAAGATCTTCTCAGAAGTCCAAGGCTGATGTGAGTCAATGTTACTTCTATAGGCGTGTTTGCTTGCATCGATTCACTGTTTTGTCCTTTCATGGCAACATGTAGACTTGACTGAGCTAGTGTCTGATTTCAGCAAAGATGTAAACGAGAAAGGCGAAACTGAAATGAAAAGGAAAGAGAGCATAAAGGGGGAAAAAAGAATGGAAAAAGAGTATAGCATGCAAAGAGAGAAAAATAAAAGATTAGAGGAATATCAGCAATGAAAAGAGAATAAGATGCGGCACAGGGTCGAGGGGGAGGTCATTCTAGCAGTAACTATGTTTAAAGGTAATGGATTTCTAACACTCTTGACTGCAAAATAATTAGAGGAATGGCGGAGTAGAAAGTGGTCTCAGTGAATCCTGCTTAGACAGTTTTGCATAATATTTTGGCTCTCAAATACAAAATTACTATTTTCTGTTTTTAAAGGAGAAGACGGCACTTGTTGAATGTTAATCTCAGTCAGAACTTTGTCTTAAAATCTTTCAATGTGCAAAATCCTAGAAGCTTATCGGCTAGTTTAACAATTTTTTGGGTAGGTTTAAGGAAAACCGAATCTCAGATTGATGATGGGATCAATACTCAAATTAACATGGAGTATGGCTTTAAACAGGGGTAGCTGTAGCCTAATGGTAAGAGAAATGGCTTTGGGACCGAAAGGTCGCTGGTTCGAGTCCCGAACCAGCAGGAAAAATGTGTAGCTGTAAGGTAGTGAGCTCCACCTTCCCTTCTTCCACATTCATGGCTAAAGTACCCTTGAGCAAGGTACCTGTGCCCCCAATGTGTGCGGCAGCAGCAGGAAAAAAGAGTAGCTGTGGGGTCGTGAGCTTCACCTTCCCTTCCTCCATGTTCATGGCTGAAGTGCCCTTTAGCAAGGTACCTGACCCTTAACTGCTCTCCGAGTGCTCCAATGTGTGTGGCAGCCCACTGCTCCAAGAATATGTTTGATATTTGATATGTTTGAATTATTGCCAGAGGCAATAATTTCCCTTTTGGGAATTGATCAAAATCAAATCAAAACACAATTTCTTTCTGTATTACAGGTGTTTGTGCCAAAATAGAATAATCCTGGGGCACATATCGTTTCCACATCCAGTTCTAAGTATCTTGACACCTGCAACACAAATCTGTCAATAAACAACATGAATGTATTAAAATCCTGCACTTGTGCAAGTCAACTTGGTCCTTGATGATATCATCATTCTGAGACTCGGTTTTTTAAATAACTGCTCATAAAGTCCTTAAAACGGGAGCTATCTGCCTAAAGGTCTGCACACCAAAAGGAATTAATGTGTTTAATTTGAATTAGATTAACTTTTAACAAATGCTGTCTTCTCCTTTAATTACATTCATTATTGGAGTTAATTACCTTTAATCTGAATGTGATCATTGAGCGGCTCAGGCCCAGATGCAGTAGTTTGAGCTTCCGTAGCAGCTTGTGGTAAATATTTCGTATGAAGATGTACTACTAGATTTATCAATAGGGCTTAATAACATTTTAAGTTGTTAAATGAGCTTTGATTTCATCTTCGTTTTGTTATTTGCTATCAGAAAAGGTGAAGAATCTTTATTTTGTTTTTCAGTGAACTATATACTAATTCAGTGTTCCATTCAGTGGGACAATTTACAGTACAGCACTTATGTTTGTGGTTAAACTTAACATAAGCCCCGCCCCCCCTCTTGATGAGAAGTGACACATGTCCGTTGGACACAGGCTCTAATTCTTAACTGTTTTTAATCGCTTTAACTGATTATTACTTACACACTGGTGCCAATGTTATTAATGATAAAACCCTAGAATTTAACGTAAAAAAATTAGTGTGTAGATCTTTGTAAGAGCCTCTACAACACACACACACACACACGTTTCCCATGGTCAACGTGCAGTTAGAAAAGACCAAAAACAGGACAAAAATCCTATGTCACATTCGTGCTCACATGCCCACACAGACAACCCAGTAAATGAAGAAAATAGTGGGAAAAGCATATTGCACAGTTTATATTGATCAGTCAGTGCATCTTCTTCAGGAGAAATGCGTTTTCGAATACCAGCGAAAGGACAGTAATCGATATTATAGTTATTTCTTTCCTGAAAATAATTGCAACCATTTTCGGAGCTCCGATTTTAGGCAGCACCTAAATATTTATATTAATGTTCCATGTTAACGTTGACTTTTCTGCAGGAAGAATTCTACTCATATTTGCTTTGATGATGCTGCTAATAACAGCTGTCTCATGAATGAAAGGTCAAAAATTACAAATGCTACAACCTAAATGTAGTGGTTGGCAGGCACCTCTGCTTGAGAACACACCCTAGTTTATGTACATTTTCATTCATCCTAATGGTGTTGTGGACTAGAGCATGGGTGAATTTGTTTTTACTGTTTATGTTTAACCACGTATTAACCCATTTAATCACACTATTTGTTTTGTGTTTTTTTCATTGTTCGTGTTTTTATCTTTTTATCCCCCCCCCCCCCCTACAAGTCTGTTTATGTTCCTCATGCATTGGCGTTCAAGAGATCATATACCACAAAGGTAGTGTGTTCATTCACATTGGTCCACGTTCTCTGAGCATGCTACAGTCTGTTGCTTAACTCTCGTTTACGGTGATCCACATGTCCCTGTGTTACTGTGCTACTAACAGCCTCTTTTATAAGCATGACTCACTGGTGCCCCTCTGCTGCTGGAGGATGCAACTGCGTTAACGTTCACCTGATTTTCCCGAAAGGCTTCCGGCTGATCTACACTCTGCACTGTACTTTTCACTGATTCATTTACACTCTGTGGCTGATTAAGGAAGGCCGAATCTACGTGGATGTCACAAACAACACCTCTCTCCAGATTTGTCTTCTGTTTTCTACTTCTCTGATCATCTGCATTATCTACCGTATGCTTTATAAAGCAGGGAATATTTTTTGGGGGCAAGAGTTTTTATTTTTATTTTTTTTCTGAATAATGCATAATTGTAGGGTATTTAAATTTGATGAATCTGGTCATAGTTGTTTCAGATGCTGTTGTAGCTAAAGAATTTCCACCCACCTGGTCTCCTTGCATTTTTTTGGGTTGTGGTTCATGATCTGTCCCTTTATATTTCAGAAGACATACACTGAAGAAGAGCTGAATGCTAAACTCACACGTAAGGTCCAGAAGGCAGCTCGACGCCAGGCCAAGCAGGAGGAGCTCAAGAGGCTTCACAGGGCTCAGGTGATGCTCTACTGGGGATTTTTGGCATGTGGAAAACAGAAGCGTGAAAAACAAGTAAAAATTGGGTCTTGTCAACAGTCAATGGAACCTTGATCATGTTTGTTCCCCCTTGACCACTCAGATAATTCAGAGACAGCTAGAGCAGGTGGAGGAGAAGCAGAGACAGCTGGAGGAGAGGGGAGTGGCGGTGGAGAAGGCTCTGCGAGGGGAAGCAGGTACCTCACTCCGGATATTTTATACAATGCTTCTTTCTGTCGAAGTCTTTTAGTCATAGCGGAGCTTTTTATACACAGAGGAACGCTCCCTACTTTAGGAAGTAGTGAAAAGCATCGACCGGATTTTTCATGACTAGTACATCTATTATTATGTGCACCAGCAGAGGCTCTTATGCTTTGGGATGGCATGTCGTTATCAGGTGCCAACAAACCAAGAAAAACGCATTCGTCAATTTTAAAACTGGTTCGCATAGAAAATACTTAGCTTCATCTGATGTATATTAGGTTCAGTATTTTCAATCATTTCTTGACCAGTCAGTGACTGAGATTTCTTTTTTTTTTTTTTAACTGATCACTGAATCCTTCTATCAGTATGATATACAGTACTTTGTGGCTTAGCATTTTAACATCAGTGCAATAATTAATCTTGAATGAAAACGAAACTCGGTTCAGAAAGATGCTTTGGGGAGCTCCGCTTTTACCCTGGGTTCACACTGGGGCACGATATCTGCGATCTTCGCTATTCAAAAAAAGCATGAAGGTTTATGAGCACGCTTATACAAAAATGGAGGCGGGGTGCATCCAAGTTGCAAGAAACTTGAAGGGATTTGGTTTCCAAGTCCATCAAGATTCGCTACGATGGTGCATCAAGGTCTGTTACGCTCTGTTAAGCTCTGCTCCTCTCTACTACGATTCCCATTTTCTATCCCGAGTGGTGTCAAATCGTCATCATGAATCCACCAAGTTCCCTTAAGATCATCACGATTCGATCCCACGGCCCTCACGCTCCTCACTATTCGCGGAGATGGTGGACATTGTGCCCCAGTGGAAACCCAGGGTTAGGCGATGCTGAAATATATATAATGTTCACGTCTGACATTTCCACAGTATGATGTGTTGAGACTGTATTTTTTTATACAGACTGCATGAAATGTAGAAGTATTGGAATGTTTTTGTGCAGTCAGACCACTGTTTGGATTTCTGCTTTGCTTCTGATAAATAACGTCAAGTTTTTTTTTGTTGTTTGTTTGGTTTTTTTTATGTTTTTTTTTTTTTTTTTTTTTTATTTTTTTTTAAAATAAAATTTTTTTGACTTTTTGATTTAGACACGATGGGTTTAATTAGGTAAATCGTGAAAAGGCCTTTCACAATTATTATTGCTAGCATAATGACTCAATCATTATTTACACCCTTGCATACTTTATTCATTGTTTTAAAATTTTTAAGTATTTCTTCATGAACTGAGTGTGCTTTTTTTTGATCCAGATTTTTTACAACTTTAAAAGTGGCGCAAAAAAAAACTGAAGGAAAACCAGAAAACTTTATCAACAAAATGGCTGATGCCAATTATATCGGGTAATACTACTACTGCATATATTATTATTATTATTATTATTATTATTAATAATAAAATTAATAGTAAGTTCAGAATTGTGACAGGCCTATAAACTCTTCGAAGCCATGTGTTTGTGTTCCCCTCTTCAGTCCATAGAGAGGGTCCCAGATGATCCTGTAAAACATGCAGAAGAATGTGTGTTTATAAAACACCTTGTGGATTTGTCCATATTTTTATATGTTTTTCACCTACAAACCATGTTTAAGAAGCACATGACAAGGGACTATCAAGGATTTAATCATCGCTGGGACAGATTGAGTTGATTCTGGTTGCTAGCCGTAAATATCGTTGAATTGGTTAGCGTTAATAATTGCCGCCGAGTGAAGTTCAAATGAAACTGTACACACTGAGTGATTTGCAGATTTATTAACAGCTTTCGTGAACGATTCATGAACAGTACCTTGTTTTTGCTGACCATTTTTCTCCTGTTTCATCCCCTTCCCTGTCCATCGCATCACTGAAAACAGTGCTTTCTTTGCAACTGAAGATGCTTCTTAACCTCTCTATCCTTCACTCTCTTTAAGGGTTACATAAAGGTTCTAGTGTTAGCCCTAAACAGCGCAAGAGGCGCTCAGGTATCCATGCCGATAACGATCGTAGGTGTTAAAAGTCTTTCATCCGTAATGTCATCTCTCCTGATTTCTCGTCATGTGTGTTTTAGCTGCATGGAACCGATTCTGTGTGTCTAACATAGATTTGTGTGCCCTCTCACTGGATGTACTAAAGCACAGTGCTGTATTTCTGATACATTGACCAACATGTACTGTATATATCGCCCTTTCATTGTGATTTTAAATTGTGTTTACAGCATCAGTCATCAAACAATGGGACTTTATGGGGTATATGAAATGTACATTTTTTTATTTTATTTTTTTTTACATGAGATATAAGAATAAATCTTAGTTCGAACAAATGATAAAGCTTTTCACAGACCCCATTCCCAGATCTGAGCCTGTGGCAGGGCACAGCACCACACATCAGCAAATCTATGTACCCATCCTGTTGTTCTTAGACATGCCGTGCACATGCAGCGTCTGTTTTTAACTACATGTATACGCATACAGGACATACAGTGTAACATATCCTGCACACGTTACAGTAGATGAGAGTGTGTGACTGAGTGAGTGAGTGCGGGTGTTTGTTTTCAAACGCATGCATGATTTAAATTTTTTATTTTTTTTAGTTGATCTAGCTGTGCCTGTGTGTGCAGTAACAAATCTCTAATATATCCTTATTGTAGACTATTGGGGAGAGTCTAATTACAGTGAGATCCTGGACTTGCATCTGGGCGGTATGTATTTCAAATCTGTCGCTTCAGACTAACAATCAGCTAACCCTTTTTTCTTTCTCCCTGTACCTACTGAAGCTCGTCTGTCACTGAGTCTCTCGCCCACGGGTTCAACATAGATCAGTAGAAGCTCATTATACACTAAAAAGCGCTCACCTCGGATTATCTATCTATCTATCTATCTATCTACTTATTATTCATTTTCTTTCTTTTTTATTTTTATTGAGAAAACAGTCTGTTACCACTCTATTAATGATTATATATTTAAATAGATTTTATAACATCTGTTTAAAATTATAATACATTTTTATCACAAATAAATAAATAAATAAATAAATAAATAAATAAATGTGTGCCATAAGTTAATACTCAAATTTTTCCAACATATACATAAATTAAAAAAATTGGAGAATTTGTTTTAAATAAATAACAATTTTTTTAAAAAATATATTCAAATAAAGTTTTCATTTAATAGTAGAACATAAAATAAGCCAGTGCTGAGTGCCAATACTTTTGCCCAGCTCCTTAAATTTAGTTTAGGGTTTGACTAATATATTTCTATATAAAATATATTTTGCACATACATCTCTAAAGACTTCCTACTGCTGCTATCAGTTGATAAGCCTGATGGTTTTATTTGAGCTGGAGTTTGCTGAAGCGCCTGAACATGATTTAGGCTCAAACTATAAAGACATCTCGTCATTCACAAACATAAAGCGATTCTCAGCTCTCAAACAAATCTACATTTGAGGGACATTCATTGGAGGCAACCAAATAAGAAAGTAAGATTTTTTTTTGTTTTAGAGATTGGAAATTCAAGTTTAGATGCTTCATTCATGCAGATTAAAATGAACTGTGCTCACTCCAATAGAATGAGACCCACCCACCTTTAGCATCCCAAAATATTGCTTGGTGAGTTTTCATGATTTGTTACTTTGATTTTCACTCTAAGCATAAAAAAATCATCACAAAAATTCAGGTTTCAAATAATTTTTATTCTTGTATTTTAAAAACCTTTCCGGTTTGGCCACCCACCTGCCAGATCTCCCTGATCATTCAGCAGCTACAAATTGGTGCAAGTGATAGCTAACATGTGCATCTTCCGAGACCCGAGAAGCTAGCCAAGTGCATCTGTTTACACTGTTGCTCATATTGCATAACATGGCACACTCCGAGGAAAGTGCTTCCACATGCTTGAGGTCACAGATCACCATATTTATGGACAGTGTTTATATTGGTCAGACCATAATTCAGGTTACACTTTTAAACGAACAGAAGCTTGTGCATTGATTAAACTGTACTAAACCACTGTTTGCTTTAGCCCACTTGCTATAGTTTGAGCTTCCTCCCCTGCCCTCTCTCCACCATACCTGCTCACTTGTCCAGGGGCCGTGTGTGTGTGCGTGTGTGTATGTGCGCGTGTGTGCGAGAGAGAGAAAGGGAGAGCGAGATCTTCTGTGTTTCTACATAAACTCATGCAGTGTTCTTGTATGCTGTGTCCCTGTCCACCTCCACACAGTTGTGTTACAGTGTGTTGTTTGAGTTTGTCCTTCTGTGCCGTTCTGTAAACATAATATGTCTAAGTCACCCACACAGACAGGAGATTGCGTGGAGCCCTGTTTGGGGGAAAAGAAAAAAAAACGAAGCACAAAGTTCTCGTGTCCCAATGAACAAGAACAAGAACTGGATTTTCCGCCCATGATATTGTACTTGGTTATCCGATTACAGGATAAAATTTCTAGAGCGTAATGCAGGACACGCTTTTCTTTTTAGGTAGCAAACATATTAATGAACTTGAGTTATAGGTTGGTTTTGGTGTTTTTTTTTTTGTTTTTTTTTTGCATGTGTACTAAACCATATTGTGTGTAAACAAACTTCAAGTACAATACTTCCAATACCAACCTAACCCATCTCGGGTAAGTAAACAGTGTATTGTTTTTTTTGTCATGATCGATCATGTGAAATTATAGATATGGAATGGCTGGAATGTGAAATATGAATTTTCTACTTGTATGAATGAATTTAATGCTCTGAGTTTGGGCTGGTTTTGGAAAAGCTTAACTTTAAGGGCTGTGCTCAAAGTTTTTGGCTGTCTAAATAAACCAAAGATTTTTTTTGCAGCTTGACGCATGAGCAGTTGAACATGTCTCAGATAAGCTTAATATTCTTTGTGGTGTCCCTCAAGGCTCTATAATTAGCCCACTTTAAATTTGTTTATGTATGTTGGTCAGATTATTAAGAAGTATTTTTCTCATGATAAAGATGACACACATCTCTGCATGCATATTTGAAGAGTTCAGATACAAAACGCAGTAAGTCCACTTCACCTGTTTTGTTTTAAAACAATGAATTTTACCAGCAAAAGGTTTATTTTGAACAATGATATTTTGTTCAGTGCCCCTTAACCATTCCATAACAGAAACAGGAGAAATAATTGAGGTTTGTTCTTATCACCAGGTAAATTTCATTGTTTTAAAATAAAAGTGATCAGGTGGACCTACTCTGCTTTGCATCTGAAATAATATTTAGAATTATGTGGAAATTAGTTATTTACGTGATGTTTGGGGAACCATTATGTTCTGGCAAAAGTGTAAGGAAGCTAACAAAACCTAGTACTGCAGTAAAACACCTGTCCAAGAAATCAATGTGCCGTACGGCTGTTTCAGGGGACAGGTGTGAACTGTCAGGATAGACAAATCTGATCTGGGCAAAAAAAAAATCCCTTGAATTGTATGAAGCTTGAAATGTGCAGGGTTTGTATTTCTTGCTGGAGATGTCCGATCTCATGGTTTACTTATATTAGCTGATGTGCTTGTCTGGACTTGAATATGTTCCAGACTGCAGGTGAAGGAGCTTTTCCTTGAATGTTTCCTGTGATTATTAAGAATGACTGATAGGAATTGGTAGAGCTGATCACCTCCACCATTGGCTTGGTACATGATGCACTCAGTGGAAGATTTTTCCATGGTGACGTGTCCGTGCTCGACAGCATGTAGTACCCGAGACTGGCTAAAGTCTGAGTTTACTGCTAATAAGAGTCAGTGCTGTCTTGCTTTGCATTGATCCGCTGGTCTTTTACTTTACATGGTCTATGGTCTTTCTCAAGCTAAAAGTAGGATCGGAATCTCTGTCCCCTCTGTGATAGTCCCTTGGTGCAGTCCAACATTCCACTTGCTCTTTAATAATTCAGACCATCGCAGTGGGAGTCTGTGTGCCATATGACTTTTCCCTCGTCCTCACTTTTATCTTGTTCGTTCTCACCCACCATCTCCACCACCCATACCGTGTTACCAGTGTGAGTCATCAGCTCCAAGGTCTGATGTAATTTTCTTTCGTGCATCATTCTTTTTTTCCTATGGACTGGTGTAGAACCCACCTGCTTCCTTTTTTTTCTTCAAAAATAGCCAGACCACAGACTGTCTCGTAAGACTAGAGGAATTGTTTTCCATGCGGAACTGAAAAGGTCTCAAAGATGGGGTGGTTCTTTTTTGGTTTCCAGTGGCTGCAACATATCGGGGTAGATCTACTGTGCAAAAAAAAAAATGTTTACTATACACTGCCTTGCAAAAATATTCACTCCCTTGATGTTTTCCACATTTTTATAAAGGTACAACCTGAAACTGACATTGACTTCATTGGGATTGTATGTCCTGGGTGCAGTCAAGTCATGGAATTATGTGGTTAGTTGAATTGGGTTCATTTGTACTGTTCTGTGGTAAATTCACATCATTGTAGAAATCCTGAGCGATTGTTAGAAATGGCATGGATTCTGGACATACCAGAAACTGGGATATTTGTTTTCTCCAATATCACAGGGAAAAGGGTTGATACTTGTGTAATCACAACATTTAATGGATTTATTTGTGAATACTTCATTATTTATTTGTTTGGTTTTTGCATGTGTCAGTGAGTAAGTAATCCCAATTAAGGACATTTGTGTTCAAGGTTGTAACACTGCAACATGTGGAAAGTTTCCAGGGGGGTAAATATTTATGAAGCCACTGTATTAGAACCGACAGCAGATCTCTTTGTACGGTATTTGCAGGCATGCTTTCCTATGGGGTGTTTCTCATATATATATATATATATGCACAGCACAGTGCCAAAGTTCACAAAATTAGTTTTAGTCTTTCTTGTTCGCTTCTCTTTCTCTCTCCTTTTTTTTTTTTTACAACACACTTCACTATAGCTTTGATTTTCTCCCCATAGTTCTCGTGCTTTTTTTTTCCTCACTGTTCTCTCCTTCATCTCTCCCTCCTCTCTCCCACACCTTTCCTCTGCCCTCTCCTTGTCCATCACCTCCCTGCTTTTTTTTTTTTTTCACCTCCTCCACTCCTTTTTTCTGTCTCTTGGAAGTTGAGCCCTATGTCGGGACCCCACGCTGGAGAACCCTGTCCTTCTGCCCATGCTGTTCCCCAGAAGGTAACGTAAACTCCGTCTCACCAGGCCGCGTTAGTGTGCAAGCCTGACCCGTGGCCTTTTACCCAAACTTCCCTCCTTGGAGTTGTGGAGTATTCCTCTTCCTCCTCCTCCTCCTCCCTCTCCTTCATCCAGTGTGTGTACTCCCCTCATCCTCCTTTTCATTCCCAGATAATGAGTTTCGATAAGAGCAGGCATCCAACAGCATCTATAGTTTGATCCCTCCAAGTGTGAATTTAATAACTGCATGGGTTACTGTCTGTCATAAAACTAAAAAAAAAAATAAAATCCATAAAGTGTGTGTGTGTGTGTGTGTGTGTGTGTGTGTGTGTGTGTGTGTGTGTGTGTCAGCTGCTTCAATCATTTTCTATAAACCTGCATGTTATAACTGTGTGTTAGTGTGCATGTGACCAGTCCATAACATAGATCAGGGGTTCTCAAACCTTTTTTGTAAATAGAAACCACTTTAACTGTGGGATAAAATCTATGGACCCCCTCGTTACAGATTCATTTCACAAACATTACTGAACCGTGATTATTTATGTTCGATCCAGATGGCACTGCCATTCCCGGATTTCACACCAGTACACGTTAAGTCCACAATAACCCGTTCTGACTTTTGAATATTTTTTATGTTAGAGTGCATCTCATTAAAAGTATAACTGTAATCACTGTACAAATTAAATAATAGTAATTGCTTTATTAATAGTGGGTTGTGATTTTCACCACTATAAATAAATTAAAAAAAACATTATTATTGTTATTGTTAATAATAATAATAATAATAGTAATAATAATAATAATAATAACAATAATAGTTATGGATTTTGGCTATGTTTCCCCCGACATAGATGATTTACTGTAAGTGAATAGCAGGTGATTGATTATATGGCATGCAGGTTTGATACACACATTCTTAACATTCCTGTACAGGACTCTCTAATTACAGCATAGTTTTAGTATATCAATGACACAGGAATATCGAAGTATTCTTTCGGGTGTGTTAATACAATTATAAATAACAAACCAATCAGAGTTTTTATTTATGTATATATTTATACATATAATCGTGCAAGATTGTAGCAAATTGCTGTTAAACAGTGCTCGATACACTTGCATGCAGAGTGGAATATATAGAATGACTAAAATAAAACGCTAAAATGATTGTCTGTAACTGAGTTTTGTGCTTAGATTTAAATCAGATTAAATCTCAGAATAA
>JAQNCB010000004.1:23816508-23827665 GCA_030068295.1 Euristhmus nudiceps | reverse complement strand
ATGGACTCATTCCTGATCCTGTCCAACTGCGTCACTCCCAAAGAGAACCTCAGCATCTTCATCTCTGCAACCTCCAGAATAATATTCAGGATAATAGTGAAAAGAAAACAGAAGCTGTAGTTACCCCGCTCTCTCGAGCCGCTGCATGATGTTTGTGTATGTTTCCGTAGGTTGCTCTGGAGACCAGTCTGGTTTGAGGTAATGAGAATAAATGTAGAGATAGGCACAGCATAAAGGAGTGATAAAGCTCTCTTACATTCCTGCTTTGGTCTTTTATCCTTTGGATGAAACGATTGGTTGTAATAACTTTAGAAAATGATGGCAGGATTATGAGGAATAAACCTTGAAAGTAATAATTTTTATCCTGGTTTATTGCTTTTGGCCCTGTCCGACAGGATGTGGGGATTTGAAAACATGTAACACCTGAGATTTAGCAGTGGCTTTAAAGTACCATAAAACATTCATTTGCTCAGAGAATACAGTATTCCAAAAGGATCAACAACACTGAATATGAAAAAAAAAAAAAGAATTATAAAGAATTACTTACATTGAGTACATGTTACACAGTTCCTGTTGCTTGTGGGTGATATGATGGTGGCTTAATAAAATCTTAATCATTGAAATAAAGTGCAAATAACCGGTTAAAGCCTGAATCCTACGGAGCGGCAAATACTGACAAACAAAGTTATTCTGTTTTATTTCACAGTATTAACACAGTTACACAGCCACAATCACACTGGATTTTGTCTCACGTTTACAAACTGACGGTCTTTCGTATTAAGCTCGATAATGTGAATCCGGTCCTGAATCTCCAGGAATCCAACATTTCAGATTCAAGAGTTTTATTGTCACTAGCAAGAAATTACATGAAGCAATTACTGGCAGTGAAATGCTTAAATCTCTGGTTCCCAAACAGTGCAAACAAACACACAAATGCAATCAATTCGTTTTTTTAAACGAAATAGAATAAATAAAATAAAAACATGAATGTGGATATAAAAATATGAATGCGATAAAAATATGAATGTGGATATATACAGAATGTAAACAAGTGAACATATAGTACACCAATTATTGTGCAAATGAAAAAGAGGCAGGAAAGTGAAGCAGAGGAAAGGAAACAGATTAAATACGAACACCATCGAAATCACAACCGTCTTCAGCGTTCCTCCCACTGAGGGTGCGTACCTGTTTGGTGAGGTCACTGTTCTGATAGATGTGCTGGATCTCCTCGCTGCTGCAGTCTGTGTATATATATATATATATTTATTTATTTATTTATTTATTTATTTATTTTTTTAATCTATATACTGTATTAATTCTGCAAGGGAAATTACTGCCTATGCATTTAACCTAACCAGAGTGAGCACACACAAACACACACACACACACACACACACACACACACACACACACACACACACACACACACACACACACACACTGCTTACTGTCTCAAAATAAACACCCACTTTTCTTGCTATAGACCCATGCATGATGGGCAGAGCTGAAGGGTATTTTACTATAGCACGCATCTACATTATAGATAGCTTACAATGAAACAGGGACTCGGACCTCGTTACAGTGCTTGCTTTAATTAATTACTCAGATAGATTACATCATAGCGTCCTGCTGCCCCGTGAATAGCTACATTGAGGCCTGCTTCAGTGGACCGGCTTGAGCTATTGAAACAGGAATGCATCAATATTCACCGGAAAGTACGGCGTTCTTTGTCTCTGTAGCAACTCCAAGATTAATTCTCTCGATTTTTTTTCTCTTTCACCTCCCATATATTCTCTGTCTTTTTTTTTCCAACTATAAGCTTTGTCCTTCCTTTCTTTTTTTAACTGTTTTTATCTCTGGTAGAGGCAGCAGAATACGTGCCTGAATCAGAAATGATTGGCGGGAACCTGTGAAAGGAAAGTGAATCCTTATGGTAGGCCCTCTACTGGTTGTTTCGCAATGCAGCCTGACAAAGACATGAATACAGTCTCAACAAGACCATGAACCTGGATTATAATTTATAAATCCTCACCATGAATACGACACTATATATTATTAGAAACTATTATAACCATTTTACAAATTGCTTTAGCTGGTCGAGGCATCTGGCTTCCAAATCAAATATGCACTTCAGGCACTGGCTAAAAAACAAACATGTCTGTACTTGACTGCAGAATGGATTATTCAAATTATATTTAAAACTGAAAGCCTAAAGGGAAAACATTTTCTTGTATTCAGGGTCATGGCATGCCAATAACAAGGTCATTTTATTCATACATTGCACAAAGGATTCCTACTTGAAGTGAAGTACTGGACAAGCTCGGATCTCTGGTGGGAAATGCACCAGATTGTGAGTTTAAATCAGAAAACATAATGTTTACCTCTTCAGACCTTCCTATCTGTGTTTTTTTTTGGGTTCTCTGTGTAATAGGTGCATTGTATCTACTGTATCAACAGATAAGGCTCCTGAGTAGAAGGTTGGGAGGGATCGAAACCCCAGCACTGCTATGCTGCCACTGTTGGGTCCTTAAGCAAGGCTCTTAACCCTCCATCCTCCAACCTTAAGATCCAGGATGTATCATGTATCATGTATGTGCCCTGACCCCGTCGTCCTAACTCACTGGGATATGTAAATCACTTCACTGTGCTGTTTAAATAAATTAAAGCTTCTTCTTTTGCCAAATTGCCCTCAGGTTTGGAAGAGTGTATGCACGTGTATGCATGGTGCCATGAGAAGGATAGTTCTCCCATCCAAGACGTACGCTCCTGGAACAGTCTGTAGATCCTCCATGATCAAGATAGAACGATCACGAAAAGAGAGTGGAAGGAAATACATACTACAGTTTATGCACTTTTCTCAGGGAATGTGATCCCTTGAGCATTTAAACAGTGATTACCAACCCTGTTCCTGGAGATCCACCTCCTTGAAGACCATCTCATCCTTGATTTAGGAAGTTCTTGGTCAGCTAAAAGAACCGTTGCAGATTTTGGTTGCAGATCAAAAACCTGCAGGAAGACAGGTCTCCAGGAACAGGGTCGGTGACTCCTGATCTCAGGCATCGAGCAAAGGGTGAATGCAGTGGTCTTTTTTTTCCTGAGCCTGCAGAAACACTTTCTACATCTGTTGAAGGACTTGTGTTCGTCCCCCTCCCAACTTTGAGAACCACACCAGGATTTTGTCCAGATTTATTATTAGCATGGTTTCCCATACGCACACACTCTCACAGAGAGAGAGACAAAGGAAGTCCCTTGATGTCCTCTGATTACGCCTGTATTTGGTAATACAGTACTACGATTACATGGTGAAATTGATGCGAGCGGCACGGTGGTGTAGTGGTTAGCACGTCCACCTCACAGCAAGAAGGCCTGGGTTCGATTTTCAACCTGGGTGTTTCTGCGTGGAGTTTGCATGCTCTCTCGTGCTTCTGTGTGTGTGGGTTTCCTCCGGGTTCTCCGGGTTTCCTCCCACTCTCCAAAAACAGGCACAGTAGGCTGATTGGCTGTTCCAAAATATCTCCCTTAGGTGTAAGAGTGAGTGTGAATGGTTGTGTGAGTGTTGGCCCTGCGATGGCCTGGCGAGCTGTCCAGGGTGTACCCCGCCCTCGCCCAGAGTCGGCTGAGATGGGCGTCAGCCTCCCCGTGACCCTAATGAGGATTAAGCGGCTTAGAAAATGAATGAATGAACGAAATCGGTGCCTTCTGTCTTTAATCCTGGCAGAGAGAGAGAGAGAGAGAGAGAGAGAGAGAGGCGTGCGGGGGAGGTGCTTGGCGCATGCGCACTGCTGACGCCGACCACACGCGGTTTAGTCGCGTCGTTGCTTCGGCGTCCACCATGCAGCAGCACTACTACACAAACACTCCGGCTGGAAGGAGACGCGTGAGCACTCGGTCTTCCTGTAAACACCGCGCGCATCCGCGTGTCACGCTGTGGATCAAAGCCGCGCCGCTCGTCCTCAACATGGGCTAAGAGCAGCACGCCGGGATTTATTCACGCGCTTCAGCCATGGGGACGCGGATTTTCGGCTTTCATCTCTTCCCTTTGATGTCCCGAAAGACACAGAAAGCGCAGTTAGTGAATTGAAAGAGGGGATTTCATCGTTTAACCCTGTCGGTTTGTCTCGTGCTTTGCCCTCCTTGCTGTTCTTCTGCTCTTTGTTTTGGGAAGAGATGATTGCAGATTTGGTTTGTAGCGCTGTGGCTCTGGTCCTGTACATCAACACGCTGGACGCTGATTTCTGCTACGATGACAGGTACTCACACACACACACCTGAATCCATGACCTCCGACCCCATCATCTCACCCACGAGTGCTAAACCCAGTGATTTAGCTCACCCCAGTCTTCCACTGTTATTTCCCTATATTGTATTATGACGTCACTGTGCCCTGAATACATGTGCATGTGTGGATCTGTCTTCCTGTACCATCTGTACTGTCCTGTATGTTCTATACGACCTGCCTTGATAATGATCACACTATCGGGGAGCGAAAACATTTTTGCAATGACTTTCCACACCACTCATATGTCAGATTCCATCGCAGGTTACCTTCCCAGTGTTTTTTTTTATACTGCTGGGTGAACAGAGGCAAACTTGTGGTTAAGAGGGTCCTTGCCCAGGGGTCGTAGCACAGTGGAGGTCTCAGAGATTCAAACCCACGACCTCCTGATCATGAGCACAGCACTCTAACTGGGACACCATCGACCCCAACCATTAGTGTCCCATCCAGGAGGAGTTGAACTCCTCGTCGCTTTACGCTACAGGAACCAATGATAAGCACCGGCACTGATGAGCCTCTGGGCTCGGGTGGAAAAGCCCAAAGACCTTACCTACCATGTGTCAGATTCCATTCAAATATTTAGGATCAATATTTACATGCACAGTCATATTTTTTGGTATTTATTAACTTCATTATACAATACTCCGTATGTATATTACACACAACAATATTGTTTATTTTATATACTGTATTTTAGGTACAGTGCAGGTGCTCAGCAATGAAATGCACTTTAGTGTCTGTCGGATTATGTGCAGGTTTGAAAAAAAAAAGTGCAGGTTGAATAGCAGACAGTAAGTACAAGAGGATGATTGTATGGTGAGTTGCACGCACACACACACAAATACACAGAGTAAAATATAATATGCAAATATTGGTCATAAATATACAATAATTGTCCAATATATACAGATATCTAATAACCTACTGTTAATCTACATTATTATTTATTCATTCATTCATTTTCTGAACAGCGTAATCCTAAATATGGTCGTGTGGAGGCTGGCTCCCGTCTCAGCCGACACTGCGCGAGGGCAGAGACAGCTCACCAGGCCATCACTGGGCAGAAACGCGCCATGCAGCCTACTCTTGACAAAAGTCAGCAATGGCTCTTTTGCATGACTGACCAAGGACAGTGAGAGACATGGCTGGCCTATGATAACCCAGTTCGCTGCATTGGGGGGGATAGCAGTGACAACTAATTGATTGTGGGGCTTGAACCCCCGACCTTGGGATCAGTAATCCAGGACCCTACTATTAATATTATAATAACAATAATAATAATAAATTTTATATATGAATGTCTGGCAAGCTGTTCAAGGTGTTCTCTGCCTTCACCTAGTGTAGGCTGAGATAGGCTCCAGCCTATCCACAACCCAAATAGGAGTACACGATTTGGCAAGTGTGTGTGTGTGTGTGTGTGTGTGTATGTAAGACAAATCTGTCATTTTCATATTGCCTATTTATCCATGTTTCTATTAATGCATCAGCGCATGATTGATTAAAACCCAGACACTGCCGTCATTAAATCCATAATTGATAATTTCACTATGATTTCTCATAACGATTGCTATAAATCGAGCCTGCATTACTCCATCACTCAGTTTGTGTTTATATTGAAGCTGTAGTACATAAATTGAGCTTTTGGATTAGATTGGTTTGCATTACCCAGGCCAGTTTGAAATATGCAGCACCAGTTGAGTCCTGAACATGTTTCAGGGATGATTTTTTTTTTTTCCTGATCTAAAATAAATGTACAGGACGACAATATATGTGCATCTTTTTAAAATACCTGTTCACATCGCATCTCTACTATTTGATCATCTACACTACAGTAGTTTGGTGTGCAGCATCGAGACTCCGTCAGCAATTTACATATCATATTCTCATCACAGATCCTCTGAAGCTTGTATCTGTAATGTATGAATGAAAGAAAGTGACCTATAGCTAAATTTTATTCCTATTATTTCTGGAATTAGAAATATGGGGGATGTAGAGAGGCTTCATATGAACTTATGAATGGAGAAGACAAAACCCTGTGCCGGGAGCTGAAATCAAATCAAACAGACTAAATATTTAAAGTGGTATCTGATGAATATACGAATAATAATGCACTTTAATGTTTCAGTTTAATTAGAATCATGTATTATGTTGTATATGACTTGCCTTGCTGCCTGACTGTGGGTAACAAAACATATTGCGCTGACTTGCCACACTCCCTCATTAGACCATAATTGTTCCAATTAAATATTTAGGATCAGTATTTGCTTAATTTTTTTTTAGATGTTTTTATTTTAGGCCATGGCGTGTTACAATATTATTATTATTATTATTAATTATAATAACAAAAATAATTTATTCATTAATTTTTTAGGCTGTTTAATCTTGATTATGGTTGTGGGGAGGCTGGCGCCCTTCTCAGCCGACTCTGGGCGAGGGTGGGGTATACCCTACACCAGGGGTCTCCAACCTCTTTTGCACCAGGGACCAGTTTTATGTATGGAAATGTTTCAGCAGACCGGTTCAACTCATTTTTTTTCAAAAGCTAGCTTGTGGTTAGCTTAAAATTATAATTGCGGTTCGCTAATGTGTGAAATGATGCAACAGAGTCAAGTGCGGCAGTAAGGCGAAGGCAGACACAGTTGCTTTTCAAAATAAGATCCGGAAGCTCTAATAAAAAAACTATAATTTGTACCATGAAATATTTTGTTTGCGGACCCCTGCCCTAGACAACTCGCCAGACCATCGCAGGGTAATGATGATGATGATGATGATGATGATGATGATCAGAATAATAATAATAATCATCATCATCATAATAATTATTGTAGTTCCTGAATTTAGTGAACAGACCCCAGTAGGTCCAGGTGTGCACTATTTATCATTGTTCTTGTTTTTCAAACACAAGGTTTTGTTTTTATTTATTATTATTATTATTATTATTATTATTATTATTATTATTAATTGGATCAAGCTAATTATAAATAAACAGGCTAATAACTGTAAGATAAATGTGTGTTTAAAACATTAGGGTTCCACTTTTTGCAATTTTGATTCATAAAACAATCATTTCAGTGATTCAATGTAGTAAAATGTATGATTAATCTATTTAATTTACTTTTTTGTGAAACTGGAGATTTAGAGAAAGATTACTATGAAAGGGTCAGTTAAAGGTAAATACATTTCTAGGTGTATGTACACAGCACTTGAAAATATGAATACTTTTATTTGTATGTATAGAAACACCCATTTAATTTTAATCGTCGTCAATTTATAATTAATTACATTTGGTAATAATTTATTATTATTATTCCTATTACATCAGTTCATCCCAACTGCTTGTCTATCACTGATTCATGGAGCCCACTTAGCAACCTGCTGCAATACATTGAAAAAGGCAGCATGTCTAGATTAGTGATCAGTGAGGGAACTACTCGGGGAACAAGTAGGTGTGATAAGAACTCCTAATTCAACCAGTAATTAAACCAGCAATTAAAGCTATGGATAAATAGATTTTTTTCATGCTGAAACCTAGATTTATTTTCATTCAGCTTGTGTTAGTGCTGTAGTGAAGTGTCTCAGGGCATGTTGATTTATTTGCGAAGCAACACAACTAGGTCTGTGCTTTGTCTTTTTTGACCTACAACGTGCAATGCCTTGAATAAAGCAGAATTGATTTAGATCCTCCACTCGCCTATTTGTGTGTCTCTGTGTTAGATTGTACTTACAGGAAGGGTGTAGTGGTCCTCCTGCTTTAGCTACAAACTCTAATCTCATTCACAGCAGTGGTCATGCTAGAAATAATTCACATGGGAGCAAATACGGCAGAGATTGTGTACTGTGAGAGAGGCGACGTGGAAATGGAAAACATGAAGGACGTGGTAGTTTCAAACGAGGCATGGCAGAGAACGTGTAGTAGACACTGCCATTTTTTTTAGGCATCTTGTGGGTCATGCGGTTACTGTGGGATTCCCGTGGGATGCAAGTCAATATCACTATGCATCATGTGACTGGGACCGGCTGGAGGGGAAAAAAAAGTCTGAAAAAAAACAGGAACCGTTGGGACTGGAATCATAATAACAATCAGTCAGTGTTGATATATTAATACCTAATACACATTTTTAATATGAATTTTAATGCACAATATGGCAGCAAAAAGGCATGTGGGCCATTCTTCTACGATTGGGTGGGACTAGACTAAAGCGGAGTTAGCTAAGGAAAGCCACGCTAGCCTGGGAAGAACATGCAAACTTCACCCAGTTATGGATGAGCCCAGTACTTGAAACCAGGACCACTACAGCACTGTGCTGCCCTTGTTATTAAAGAGTGTTTTAGTGTAATGATGAAACTCAAAAAAGCAACGGGTTTATTTTGGCATATAGTTTGTAAATATTTCTAAATATCGTTTAATCAACCAATATCCACCAGCTACTAGTGTTTCTCTAGGTGGTGTCCGAGAGAACTCTGGGGTACATCAAAGTTCTCCACTGGGTCCAGTTTGTTTGTTTTTGTTTTCCCTCTAACAGACAGTCACAACCTACTATGTTCAAAACTTTTATTTATACCAAGAATAAATATTTCTCATGTAACTTGATGCATACTGTTAATAATATTTATACATATTTAAATAATTGTATTCTGTTCATAAAATAATTATCGACTGAGATGGAAATAGAATTACTTTTCCATTTAAATGGTTTCTACTTCACAGAGAGAGCGTGCTGTATACTGTTACACGCTCATATGCTCCTGGTTATAACAGCTTACACTATCATAGGATTTTCTCAGTCAGTTTGCTTCGCTTGTTTGATGCATGTTTATGCCTCCTGATGAATCTGTTGTTTTGTGCAGTTATGGTCACGTGTATCTATTATGTTCCACAGTACCAGTTCTTGAGTTGCTCATTGACTCATCATGTGCTTCATGAAGCGCTTATATCTTACGATGGGAGCCTGAAGGCACCATATTTCATCTCTCTGTATCCTTATTTATGGCTGGGATGACTATACAAATCTACTTGCCTCAAGAAATTTTAGTTCAACAGCCTGACCACCTGTAGAGGATTATAGGTCCCGTACAGTTCCCATAACATCAAGCCTGTATCCATGAGATAAACCCTGCTTCAGTATCTTCCGCCAGTGTCACTCATGCGTACCGTATATTTTTTTTTCCAGTTTTCCAAATTCCATCCGCATGTTTGGCCGTGTGATTTTTTTTTTTTTTTTTTTTTTTTTTTCCCCATCGATTGTTTTAGACCGTGATATATTTAGGTTCACAATTAGTGGGCCTAATTCCAAACTGGAGTAATCCTCAGTCCCTTAGCTTCACCTGTGATGTAGTGTGAGGAAAGGGAGTTGAAAGCATCCCATCGGTTTGGTTCTGGCCAGAGTTCCGCAGCTTAGCCTCGTTATTCTTTTATTTGCGTTGAGAAGGAGCAGATGTGGCGCTGTAGGAAAACGGATCGTGATGGACGTGTGCAAGCGGGGAATGTTCAAACGCTGTATACGACCATACCCAGGCTAAAATGCACTGCTTTTTCTTTACGGACAAGTGGGGATTAAAGTGAACAGAACTCCCTTAGATAACCCCAGCCGTGTTGCTGCTTTATTAAAACCGGGGGTTGTTATGAGAGTTTGAAGTACAGTAAGAGTGCAAAAGGTGAACGATAAAATGACTGATTTACATTTTCTGCATGTTTTGGAATTTTTCTTTTAGTTACTAGACTAAGGTGATTATTTTTATTATGAAGCATCCCTACCAAATAACTTCACTCAATTAACTTGATTACTATTAGCTTGCAATAATGGTAAAAATTTTATTACATAAAGCAAAGTAAATTTCTCCCATGGGACTCGTACGTCTTTTTCCTAAAACTAATGTTCCACAGTACAGCAAACAGATTAAAAAAAAAATCTATATGTATTTATGAAGTGGACAGCAACATGTAAAGATGATTTGTGGATCAAAACAGATGTCCATTAAGCTAATGGTTAAAAATTATAAAGTGATGCAGTCCAGCACCGAAGTCCACAGAGACTCTCTTGGATACATCCAGACCGAGCAATGCCAGAGGAAAATGCATTATGATTCTCACTCGTATTTATGCAAGCATTTTATGGTAAGCATTTTTTTCTTGGCATAAGTAATTTCAGGAAAAGTACTGTTTTGCCTCAGCTGAAGGAGAGCCAGCATCGTATCCAGCGTCGAAGCATAAATTCTCATTAGCTATTCACGTCAACATGAAAGCAAAAAGCCCTCTTTCCATTACTGTAATGTCTTTGGTGAACAGATCGTACACTGGTGACATCATGTCACCCAGGTTCCTACGGTTCTTAATAAGCTGCTCATTAAGGCTGCGTGATGTGGTCTCCCTTAAGGGGAATTGTGTTTGCTCTGTAACTCGCAATGCACTGGAACTGACACCTGTGATCAGGAATATGAGACATGATTTAGAAATTTCATATTTTTACGAAACTGAACACCTCTCCAAGCCTACAGATGGACAAATGGACAAACGCAAAGGATGAAATATGCCTGGGCTTTTATTTTTGTGCCATAAATCTGCCAATAAACCTGATGCAATGTACAAGTTCATCTCAAACTCCCATTCATTGACTCTTCTTGTTGAAGTGGTAGTCAGTGATGCTTTTTCTTGTTCCAGTTTGGATGCACCACTATTAAGGTGCCCTGACACTTGCATGATTTTTTATCACGACTTGTCATGACTCGAGTCGTACCAAGTCTTGCCACGAACCGGGAGGCTTTCAAGACTCCGGTCACGACTAGTTCGCGCACGCGCATTTACGCGACGAGATTGCGCAATTCCCTTCCAGCACGGTGATGTCAGGGGAGCTGAAGATAAAATCCGAACTATGTACCAA
>JAQNCB010000004.1:23734311-23751792 GCA_030068295.1 Euristhmus nudiceps | reverse complement strand
GTTACCTTCCCAGTATTTTTACTGGTACCCATTTATACTGCTGGGTGGACAGAGGCACACTTGTGATTAAGACCTTGTCCAGGGGTCTTAGCACAGTGGGGGTCTCACAGAGATTCAAACCCCCGATCTCCTGATCATGAGCCCAGCACCCCTAACCACTATGCCACTGGCCCCACATCGGGAACCCAATGAGCTCTGTTCGAATCCAGGTTGATGCCGCAGCCTTTTGCGGACGGCAGTCCATGGGCACTAAATGGCCCGAGCTCTTACTAGACAGAGGGATGGCATATGTTCACTTCCTTGTCTCTCTCTGAGTGTGGTGAGCCATCTCCAATTACTGGTACACATGGCATGTCATGGAGGGGGCTGTGCATTGTGGTTGTACAATACGGAAGTACTTGACATGTGAGAATTGTACTAACAAAACATGACAAAAATGGGCAGAAACAATGTTTGCAATGTTTGCTGTCTGGTCCATGATAAAATCACAAACATGCATAACACAGGTCCTGATGTTATATTGTCGTGATATTCATCTTGACTATATTGGACAGTCCCTGAACTTTTTCATCGTTCCTCGTATAGCACTCAGCCTCCCTGACTTTAGAGATTAATACAGAAACTGTATTTTATACTTTGTTTTTGTTCACTTAATCAAAGTTTGACCATCCACTGATCATTTCTGATTTTGGAAAGATCTTTTTCAAGTTCCACGCCGCCTAATATCTGGGCGGGTGTGGATGTGTGGGAGTGTGTGGGACGGACGGACTATTTCTAATCGCCATATCATGTTCCAGATTTCTGTCTGCAGTGCAGCAGGTGGCAGAACTTGGAAAACCATTCCCACCACTGTGTTGTGTTGTTTTTTTTTTTTTTTTTTTATGGACCAGTTGAGTATGATGTATTTAAACATGCATCTCAGGTGTTTTGTGAAAGTCAGTATGTTTGTTTCCTGGCTGGTCGATTAAGGGACAAAACTCTATTGTCTTCTATATCGGTGGCCTACTGAACCTTCTTATGCACTGGGCAAATGTGAATGAAAAAACGGTTTGTCCCCGGATTCCCAGGGTAGCATTTGACCCTGCTTGCCATATGTTCTCCATATGATCACGGGTTGTGCTGTCGGCTGTACACAAGTAAAGAAATACACTTGTTTAAGCATGTCGCACTTGCTGAGTCGGAGGGGATAAGAGTAATTATTATTTTGAGATGGGAAACGTCATCTTTTTGGTCAGTTTGTACTTCCAGAAGAAAGTAAAGCTCTTCAAGAATTCCTCTTTTTATGTTCAACCAGAGTTATGGCGTATAAATCATTCTAGATCCTCCATTGGAACCAGCGATGTTCTGAAGGAAATCTGCACTTTCCTATCCTTCCCGTAAGCCTGATGTCTGAACAATAGAAACTTGCTTTTATCACCTTTTCTCCAAGTCTGTCCTCCACATATTTGATTTCTCTTCACAGCTCAGTCATTTTGCTTCTATTCTCTTGTTGCTTTTTTTCCAAATGTAGTGCAGGACGATGTAATTATACTGAGAAATAACTGATAAAAATCCTTCCGTAAGGTGTGCCATGGAACTCGTCTGTTCCCCAGAGAATTCAAACTAGCAGCATGTCTGGAGCTCATTATGCAGGCGGCGGAGATGGTAGAGATTTAGGCATATCCATCTGGGGCAGTAAAGAAGATGCAGACCCTGAATAGGAGTCTTTAGCCTGTGGTTGATGGGGTTCCCGTATGTGTGGTCAGCTGCAAGCATGCACATACAAGCACAGGAAGCCCGGCTTTATTGGAACCGTATGATCGTTTGAGGGGTGGGGTGGGGAGGGGCAGTTTTGTGAAAGAAGGAGGTCTTCTCTTCAAAGTTTCTTTCTCTCTGAAATCCCCAAGCAGTCTAATTGTATGTCTGTACTGTATAATATATTTATCATTGACTCCAGTGGAAGCTGATGGTTGGTTTGTGAGATTATTTGATTGTATACTCTCTCTCAGCACCGGGGGGGCGGGGGATCAGTTGCAAATTCACAAGGCCGTAAAGTACAACTGCTTACTTGCATGGATGTGTGGTTTCTGTGAACGCCTATAAAGTCAGAAATGCATAAATGAGCTCCTTTGCAAAGACTCAAATTGACACCATGTGGAAGACAAAGCATTTAAAAATAGTTAAGTGGCAGTTAGGTTCTTTTTTTTCCGTATTTTTATGGGTTTACCCTCCTTCCTCATCTCACGCAACAGCAATACTCAGGACGTTTTAGCATCTTTTTGAATTAATGTCATGTCTTTTGGCAAACATAATCAATATGATCCGTAGCATATGTAAATATGATCTCTAATTTTCACTGCAGCCACTGGTTAAAGAGAATTATGACTTTGAATTGTCTGCGGCGAGGCGTTTCTTAAGTAATTTAGGATGCCTAATTGCTGTTTCATCTCGCCATAATTATAACATACACTTGCAAGTGCTCTCATTTTGTTTAGTTCATGTATAATTTCAGATTGTTACAGAATGTCTGCTTAGTTACACAGATGGCGCCTACTTGAAGACATGCAATCAAGCGTCATCTTGTCCACAGCTGTAAGCGCAGAGGGGAAATTAATCCTGTTCCAAATGCCGATATAAACAAGCAATTGCGATTTAGGTTCATGCAGTTCTATTGGATCATAAACTCAACATTTTTGAGCCCGGGAGCATTCCGGTCCCTGGTCCTCTTGAAATCTGTGGTCTGGAGCTTACTTCAACCAAGGCATCAGGGGTCAAAGCTGTATGTTCAGTGTTCAATGTTTCATGATCAGCAGAGGATAAAAAAATGTCTGGTGTGTGTGAAGCCAGACTTTTATAGGTCTGGGACCCTGTAGCTAGCACATGTGGTGCGAGTCTTGTCTGATCATCTGGAGATTTCTAGTTTGAATCCCACTGATTCCGCAGCCATCCAAGCCTGAGAGCTCAAAAGAGCTGTGCTTTCAAAGAGAGAGGGTTGGTATACTCTACATCAGGGGTCCCCAACCTTTTTTGCACCAGGGACCAGTTTTATGTATGAAAATGTTTCCGCGGACCAGTTAGACACATTTTTTTTTCAAGGGCTAGCTTGTAGTTAGCTTAAAATTATAATTGCGGTTAGCTAATGTGTGAAATGATGCAACAGAGTCAAGTGCGACAGGAAGGCGAAGGCGGAAACAGTCGTTTTCCAAAATAAGAAAAAAACAAAACAAAAAAAAAAAAACTATAATTTGTACCATGAAATATTTTGTTTGTGGACTGGTATCAAATGGTCCATGGACCGGTACCGGTCCGCAGACCGGGGGTTGGGGACCCCTGCTCTACATCATAGGTGTCAAACTCCGACCCATGGGCCAAATCCGGCCCGTAACATCATTTTCTGTTGTCCGCAAGAGCTTTCCGATATGATTGTCATACATTGTTTGCAGCAACCATTACCACGAAACCTTTTTCTTCACTCTACCACTAGGTGGCAGCAACCTATTTCTAGTCAACAGCTAGTCATTCACAACAAGAAAGATTGCATGCTAGCTTGTCGCTGTTGGGCACTTTTAGAATAGATGTCCGGTGATTATTTGGCCCTCGATCACCTTTAAATTTAGTGATGTGGCCCTCAGAGAAAATGAGTTTGACACCCCTGCTCTATTTCCTCTGTCAATTATATTGAGAGCGCAAACATGTCGAAGTAGGCAAACTGTTTTTTGTGATTTTCCCACATTGTAATGTTATGCCATGCATCCAAAAAGTTCTACTTTTATCATATGAGTGCTCGTATTAATGGAGAGGGGGAAGAAAAACAGAAAACCTTTTCATTTTGTAAACCTGAGTGACATGAAATTACACAGTCAGTTTTGCGATTCTGAAGAAGTTCTTCTCTGCAAAGACAAACCTGTGATTATGAAACCCCTGCCCCAAGCATATGCAGGATCAGCTCACGGTGGGAGTTTAATATTCAGTGCACAGTGTTTAATAAATATTCAAACCAAGTGTAAAAATACCCAAAGAATATTTTCATGGTTTGTAATTCATTATCACATGTCTCCGCCGGCAGTTCCTCCGGTAGATAATATCGTGAATATATTCACCTGGTGCCTCCCCACCTCCATACCATGCAGGGTCAGATGTTGACTCAGTCCCAGGTCACCAAAGCAACATATGTAAATTCAATTAGGAAGCAGATAGCTAATGAGAGGTGGATAATGTGTGCGTTTGTAAGCGAGACATCCTGTGATGGCAGCTCTGATGTGATTGTATCTAATGAGATCACACTGTGCAATGCTGTGAAGGATCCCCTGCGATGCTTTGTAATTAATGTGGACGTGAACGTGTGCTTTGGGCTCCAGCGCGCTCATTAGCGCAAAGAAAAAGTTGCATCTTAGGAACTTTAATTGACGGAGAAGTCTTTTTTTTTTTTTTTTTTCCCTTTTTTTTTTAAATTTTTTTTATCCCGCAACAGTGTACCTGCATCTATGGAATGTTTTTAGCACGTAGAATATACAGGTGGCGAGAAAGTGTCTACGTGTGAGGATAATGATGAATTTGGTCCTGTGAAATAAATGCAGGATGTAGCACAGGGTGGGAGGAAGCTATTATAGGCTTGGCCAATCATGTTTTTCTTTCATCGTCACCCTTTCTGTTTAGAAAGCAACATACTTATCGGGAGCTGTGCGTATGCCTTGGAGAGAAATGAAAGAATGAATTTCAGCCGTCATCACACAATCCTTCAGGAGCAATCTCATTCCCTCTCATTGATTTACTAGCTTGGCTGTTGTGATGATGGATTTCACCATGCTATGCAAAAAAAAAAAAAAAAAAAAGTCTGGTTCATCGCAATGCTGTCTAGAGCATCGGTTCTATGATGAGCAATGGTTGATGTGTCAGAATTTATCAGAATGTCATATTTCATTGGTTTTAGCTCTGAAAACACAGGGCAAGTAACCATATTCTTGATATACATGGCCATTTTACAGGATGACAATTCATAAATCTATTAGCTAGCCCACTTGGCAATTATATTTACCTAGTCCTATGTTTTGGTTTCCCAGAAATCTAATAAAATAGAGTAAAAAAGTGTATTGCAATGGAACTTGATGGTAAAATCAGACAACCGAGTTCCATATTAAAGACTCAGGAGGGATGTAGTCATAACTGGCTAACAAATTAAAGTTTTCCAGCAAGGGAATTACAATATTATGGTCTTTTATACTCGTAATAGAGGATATGATATCCACTCGCATGCCTGTTGAGTATGTTGCTGAGGGACATCTCTAGTAATTATGATTTGATTCTTATGGGGTAAGTGAGTCGTGGATTATTCCAAAAAAATGTTATCGTCTTATAAACGTCATATGAAATAAATGCAAGCTAGTTATTTTGGTATTTCTTGCTTGTTTTAGCTTTTGTGCTAGGTAAAAGTCTATGTAATTCTTCTAGACAGGGGATTGGACAGTTTGTAAAATAAAAGGACGGACATGATTAGTTGGACAGGGGTAAATCGCAGACATAAGCTGGCAATAATCACCTTACCTTACCTCCTATTGAAAAACCGATGCCGTCCAAATAGGGCTTTAGTTTCTATCCACTCTACATAATGGCTTGAAATTAGTATCTCATGAGTGTCCTTGAATGAACAGCAAATCTTGTTTTGTCTGTTGGCTGAAGTCTTCTCACATTACTTGTGCTTGGAGTGAATCTTCATTTTTGCTCTTAGTAATGATGGCCACATTGCATCCTGAGTCAATATCTGTAATGCACTATTGCAGAATTGAGGCGTGTCACGCCACCAAGAAATATTCAAACATGTTGCACTTGTTTGTAAATGGTTATTGGACAAGAAGGAAAGGACATGCGGGAAAAGAAGTGGTTTTTGCTCCAGATAAAAGACTGATAACCCAGACATTTAATCCTAGTGATGTACTTACCCTTGCAAACTCTGATATTTTGCAAAAGTGTGGGTTGTTCTAGCTGTGTATCATTGTCATTAATATTTCACCAAAGGTGCTTTGCTGTGGTCTATTGATCAGTTGGTATTTACGATGCTAAATTCTACACTTGTAACTGCAGTGAGTCTTGGCTAAAATATGCCATAGTATAGTCTGGCTCAGTTTGTTTATGGCTCATAAATAATTCCTGTGCCTTGTGCAAACAGGCACTCCAACCCGCAAGTGCAGAACATCCGCCACGTGGCTTCAGAGCTGGACTCGGTATGCTTCAGTGGCGAGACTGAAGCCAACTAAAGCAGTCTAAAAAGACATTCATCAGATTCCAACTGGGTTTTGTTTTCGATGTTTTAGAACAACAGTTTGTGAATACTAAGAGCCCTGTTGTGAGCCATATTAACCGAAAAACTGGCAGATAGTTGAAGTCAATCTTGAAACTCTAGACCCCCAACTGTATAGGCAGTAATGGCAACTGTCACCCACACATCAGCTTCAAAACAGAAAAACCATTTTTCTCCGAACACGTCTCTTCAGTGTTTGGGTAAAATGCCAATCTCCCAAGTTGTGCTGGAGCTCTGGTCTAACATTCCCATCCCTGTACCACATGTTCCTCTCAGCCAGACCTCTGCATTCTTCAAACCTGTTCTTATTCATGTGCTGTCTGCCTCCTCATTTCTGCTTGACTGATAACGCAGCCTGCTGGTGGCAAGAATGGGACTCACCCTCCGAACCGGACAGGCTGACTACCCTTTCTGTAAGACGAGCTCCAGTGCAGACAGGAACAGAGTCCAGCTGATTTATTGTCCCCTGGCCAGAGGGGTATGCAGCATGACAAAACACCCCCTGTTGTGTCGAGTCCAGTGAGTGGGATGTGCTTTCAGATCTGGGTCAAATTGGGATAAAAAGGCTTCTGTTCCAATCAAGAGGATTCACAGAGCATGACACGTCCGGCTCTTTAGGCTAATTGATAGGATGCTTTACAATTGCTTTCAAAAGTCGATGTTGCGCATTTGTGTGCAAGTGCTTTTAAAGCTGATAATAGGATTTTAGTAATAAAGGTTTCAGTGCTTTTCATTCTGGTATGGAGGGGGTTTTAAGAATTCAATCGCATGATCCTGTATATTTAGATTTAAAGGTGGAGTGCTTAACACCAATTAGTGGAAAACACTACAGGCTGTGCCCTCACACTGCTGCCTGATAGTCTGTGGGTGGAAATCCTGCAGGACTTCAAACATCGCAATTGTTTAAAAAAAAATAAATAAATAAAAATATTTATTATTTTTTGATTCTAGACATATTTACCAGTGCTTCTTTGGTTTGCATACTTCCGTTACTATAAGTTCATGTAGTGCACGGTGAACAGTACATACTTGCGTAGTGTGTGAATTTTAACCGAACAGTGTTCTCTCAAAGAAAACATGACCCTCTACTGACTACAAACTGCAGACTCTTGGGTAAATATTAGTTTCTGACTGGAAGACCAAGTGGCCCGGTGTTAAGGTGCTGGGTTACCGAACCCAAGATTGGGGGTTCTAGCCCCACTGTCAATGGTTATAACTGCTGTCCCCCCAGTGCAGCTAACTGGGTTATCAAATGTCTCTCACTGTCTGTGGTGGGAGGGATGTAAAGGAACCATTGCTGACTTTCGTAAAGAGTAGCTGCATAGCCGTCAGCTTATTTCTGCCCTGCGATGGCCTGGCGAGCTGTCCAGGGTGTACTCTGCCCTAGCCCAGAGTCGGCTGAGATGGGCGCCATCTTCCCTGCAACCCTAGTTATGATTAAGCGGTTCAGAAAATGAAGAAATGAATAAATGGAAGACTAAGAAACTTTAAGCACTGATATAGTAAATATTCAGATCCTGATTTAGCCACTGAATTTTAAAAATCTTCTTTTAGAATAAAAATAAATGTTCAGTGAAAACATTGGTTTGAAAGAGCTGATTGAAGGGAACGAATGAGATTTGTGTTGCAGATTTGCCACTTAAGGTATGTGACTGGTCAGATTGTCTCAGTCAAATAAAGGGTTTCTTTTAAATAGGGATGGGAATCACCAGGACCATCCAATAGAATATTCTCAGATATAAATAGATATTATCAGATAGAGTGGCGCCATGTTGACCTGTGCTGACAATTTTGCAAGTTTCACGACTCTATAAATGTTCCAATCGGCTGTTATAATTTATTCCACCGTTTTGTTTGTAGGACTACAGAGGAACCTCTAGCACCGCTCGCATCTGCAAAGCCATAGAGGGACAGCGATATTTCCCCATCTTGAGTACAAAGATAGAAATTAAAAATGAGTTAAAAAAAAAAAGTTTTGGAGCTGGTGTACCAATACTTGGAGCACCGCTTATAAGAATTGCAATACAGTTATCCCTCGCTATGTCGCGCTTAAGGCTCTGTGGCTTCGGTGCATCGCGGATTTAAAAAAAAAAAAAAAAAGGAAAAATCGAGGAAAAGTTCAGGAAAATACCACGAGGGGTCGCTACTGACTCTGATTCGGATCCCAGCTTCTTCTTCTTGTGTTACATGAATGCTGGGAAATTCGTCTCGACGAATCAGCATACGAGATTTCAGAGCCGAGCCCCAAACCGGAGTCGGTGGTGATCTTGCGACCTTGCCCTTAACTTTTTCCCTATTTAATAGTGAAAACGTTAAGTGGAAGACCACAAGTTCACTACCGACTCCGGTTTGGGACTCGGCTCTGAAATCTCGCAGGCTGAGCGAGATGAATTTCCCAGCATTCGTGTGACAGAAAAGGCGGAAGTCAAGCGAAAGTGAGTACAGCCTAAATAAAATTTCCGTTAAAAGTTCTAAAAACCACATTTCTTACACTCTATTTACATCTATGTACAATTTACATGTATGTATTTTATGTTATTTATATTTTATTTACATCTTATTACTTAATATTTAAATTTATTGACATCTTATGCATTGTTTTTGAATGTTTAATTGTTATTATAAGCATTTATAGTGTTGAATATGTATTTATTTATTTATTTAGTGATATGCACATCTACATGTACGTATACATCAGTCAGGGGGGTCGATCCTACTTCGCGGAAATTCGTTGTTGGCGTAGGTTCTCGACCCCCCCATTAACCGCGAAAAGTGAGGGATCCCTGTACATCATAGAATATATTTTTTTCCTTTTTATCTTTAGTTGCAAATCCTGTAGTTCTCGGTGATGGATATTCGTGGAGGCTAAACTGTAGAACTTGGTTCAACCAACAAGGAATCACCTCATCTTTTGAGTAGCGTAAATGAATAAATAACATCTGGGTCAATTCTGCTTAATCTCTTGCAGTTGCTTTTCCTTCTTTCTATTGACATTCAAACGAATTGCGATGTCATTTAAAAATTCTCCATGATTCTACCTTTTGAAGGAAGAGAGCAAGGACACTAAAACAATTAGGCTTTATTTGTGCTTGTGTCGAACAGTGCCCTTCCTTATGTGCGTGATTTATGAGCTGCTATGACGTGGTTGTATATCACTCAGCTCGGCTCATCTTGCTCAGGCAGGTTGTTTTATTGGTTCCAACACCTGCTATTGATGATCACTTACCTGCAGACATAATCCACCACCGGGGAATTGACAGTACATTCTTTTCAGTTCTTCTACATCAAACTGTTAACAAGATCGCACAGATTTCTTGGATATAAAAAAACACCCCTTTTATGATCTGGTATTTTCATAAGCCGCCTCTTTTCGCTGTGTATAGTTGCGGAAGAAATGTGGCCATCAATCACAGTGGTGTGTTTTGTGTATTGAAATGTAAGTGGTGCGACAGAGCAGTATCCTGCAGCAGCGTTCTTTTATAATACACCTAACTCGCAGAACAACTCCTAAGGGAAGCAGTCCAAGTTTGCTACCCCTAAGCCAAGTAGCATACCTGTCTCGGCTGGATCCTTCCTTCACAACCTGAAAGTGAAATATGATTCCACTGCAAAGTAAACATGGGGGAAAAATGGCCTTAAGGAAAAAATATCTGCAATTTCTGATGCATTTGTTGATGGTTTTAGAGCATGCTCCCAAACTACAATAAGGGCAATAGGGATTTGTCCCTGAATCAACTGGCAGGTAATAATGTAGAGCAGTTGTTTTCTCGGTAGCCTGTCTGTCTTTATCTACTGTGGCATGAAATAAAGTGGGCCTTGGAAATTGCATGCTTGTTATGGCGTGACAATAATCATATTACAGTGAACAGCTCAGAGCCCACATCTTTACGGTTCCCCGTTCAGATCTTGTATCCTCCATGCTAAATTCTATTTTAATGTAACAAAACTTGGGGTAATGTGCTGAAATCTTGGTACTTGTGTTGCATTCTATTTGCACTGCTCACCCAGGATTTCCGAGTCCCAGCTGGAAATATCAGGTTGAACACCGCAAACTTGGATATCAGATACCTAACTTAGAAACGTCAGGGGAGCCTGGCAACCTCAAAATCCAAGATGGCTGCTGAACTGAACATAGAGAAAGCTGCAATCGTGTACTGTTTATAAGCATTTCGGTATTGGACATCTCATTAAATTGGCCATTACATACACCGTGCACTTTTTATTTATTTATTTTTTTTTTTATTTTTTTTTTTTTTTAAACATCCGTTGACGTATTGCTACAGTGCTCGAGTGCTCGACTGCACCAAATATAACAGAATGCACGGTCAACTGTTATTGCTAATAATAATAGAAATTGCTGGTAATGGCTTTTCAACTTCTATTTAGGGACATGGTCAAGTGTGACATTCCTCGCTCGGATTCGGATGCGAATGGAATGTAGCTTTATCCTGAGAAGACGTGACATGATCTACTGAAGTGACGTACTGATCTCAGCCTCACTCTAATTTATTACTCAATTAGTGCAGTGATAATTTTTTTCCCCCTTTTTTTTTTTGGCTGTAGTGGAGCTTAAACAGGGATTGTTGATGGTCTCAATTGAAAAGGATTCTTTTGTATATAAAAATCTGCTCGTGCTATGTGACAGCTGAAGAATTTGTGATAAAGTGTTGAATAATGCAAAGGGCAGTGGTAGCCTGGTAGTAAGGTGCTGGACTGCTGATCCCAGTGTTGGGGGTTCAAGCCCCACCGTCAACAGTTGTGCACTCCCAGTGCAGCTAACTGGGTTACCAAATGCCGGCCATGTTTCTCACTGTCTATGGTGAGAGGGATGTAAAAGAACCATTGCTGATGTTCATCAAGACAAGCTGCATAGCCGTCAGCGTGTTTATGCCCTGCGATGCCCTGGCGAGCTGTCCAAGGTGTACTCTGCCCTCGCCCGGAATCGGCGAGAATGGGCGCCAGCCTCCCCTGCGACCCTAATTAGGAATAAGCGGTTTAGAAAATGAATGGATGGATCATGCAAGGGGATATGGAAATAGAAACTTTAAGCAGGCCCTGTGATGGCTTGGTGACCTGGCCAGAGTCGGCTGAGATGGGCACCAGCCTCCCCGCGACCCTAATTAGAATTAAGCGGTTTAGAAAATGAATGAAGTTTAAGCAGTGTGTAAAGCTCCATGAGTGGGATGTCCCAGGGTGGTTTAAAAAAAAAATCTGAATTTGCGTCCCCTTTTGACTTTCTATCCACCTGTATTGGGACATTTTGACCGACAGATGGGCACGGAGTTAGGCCGCTGAGTATAAAGCTGTGTTCTGCTCATTACATGAGGCATTCCACGATACATTTTGGAGTATTTATACTTCAGTACAAGCCTTCATAGCCATGTTGCCCTTGTGTGTGTTTCTGCAAACTTGCTAATGTTGCTTTTCTTGCACTGAGATGAAAAACACCCACCCATGACAATGTTAATTTCATGGTAGCCCGAGTTGGTTTGTACCAAATACAAAACTTCTGACCCTCGCTTTGTGGGTGTTTGTATTGGCCGATGGCCTGGGTGAATTTTCTCTCACTTGCTTTATTTCCACATCAATTACACCTCCAAGCCGACATTTTTACTAATTGTCTGCCAAACCGATGTGAGATATCTGAAACTAAATCGAATGCACTGGGACTATTTGTAACGATGAAAAAGAAGTTCATTTGTATTGCTTTTGTCAGTTGCTGTTGCACCATCGTACCGAGGTGGTTCATAACTGCTGAAGTCTAAATCATTCCGACATTTTTCCCTAAATTGACTTGCACTGTTGGTTTTTTTTTCTTTTTTTTTGCCAAATGACCTGTCTGACTTGATGTTTTTCATCTCAGCAATATGCTCGGGTATAAATTATTCATGTATGCAGATTGGCTTTTTTTTTTTTTTCCTTCGCCAAATTGAAAGAGCACATGATGAAGAATGGCATACTGCCTCATCTGCATATGGTAATGTATTGGTATCGAGTGAACCTGCGGCTTCAGAGGCAGGCTATCGTCATTTTTGGAATCCAAGGTTTCCTTCAAGACGAAATGGAGTGCAAACATGGACCCTCAGTCGAAAGACATCTTTCCCATATCGTCCTGCTTTCGTAAATGGAGACGGTATTTTAAAGTCTGGGAAGCACTTGTCCTTTCTTGCGCATGTTTGCTGTCTAAAGCCTGAAGAGCACTGTGGAATGCACAAGGACAACTCGTTCGTCACGAAGACTTGTTGTTCCAGACACAATATAACCCCTTCTGAATACACAGCATGAACAGAGATGGTCACATGGCCAGATGTTGTAATGCTTTATATTTGCTGGTTCGTATTATTCTGCAGCAGTTGAATGTGTGTACAGTCCTGCTTTTTTTAAGCTTGAAACAAACATCATCAATTAATCTCATGAGAATAAAGTTTTTGAGATTTCTTTACAAGCACCATTGGGGATGAGAAAGTTTTCTATTACTGAGCCGCAGGCATTCTCATGGGAAGAAACTGTAGACAAAGGCTTTGGAAGCAACGCTGAGTGGTCGCAGTAGAGGACCTCCCAATAGGCATTCGCAAAATATGAATGTGGCCCTTTCAGACACCGACGCTGGGTGATGACCCATACTTGGCGCAAAAAAAAAAAACCCACACTGTTCCCTCACTGTTTTCTGCTTCTCTAACGCTGTTTTCAACAGTGTTGCACTGTTTATTGGTGAGAGATCATGTTTTTATTGGGTTTTTACAATTTGTCAGATGCTAAGTTATGTGTAAAATCAAGCATCATTCAAAAGTGATCTTGACTGCGAATATGTTTTGAATACTTTTTATGGTGTCTTCTTGTTTTTGGCTTAAATTTCGTGCCTTTGTTTTTCATGTAGCCAGGCAGCGCTGGTCTGGAAACATCAGACTGCTATTTACACGGCTATGGGTTTCGCAGTCAGCCACAGAGTTTACTGAATTTGTCCTTTAGTCTGAGGAATGCACGTCCAGATTAAAGTAGCTCCATTTGTACATTGCTTCTGATTGGCTCAGCTATAGCCCCAGCGTGAAAGCCCACACTACTCATGGCAGAGCGAACGTGATAGCCAAACAGTTTCTGACAGGAGCCATCTCAGAATCTCTGGCCAAATCGCTGTAGACTTTTTCGGTGTTCGCATTCACGTGATCCTTTTGGTCCCTCAAGGGGCCAGAGGTGTGCGGTCTCGCAAGAATGTTTCCCCTGACTGGAAAAGGCATCACTAGATTTTTTTTTTCTTTTTTTTTTCTTTTTTTTTTTACCCCTCCACAACCACACACACATGATCCAGCAATTCCTCAAATAATAATAGCAATAATATGCTACCAGATTAAAGTTTCGTGTTACTTTCAAGTCTGGTTATGAAAGACACCAATAGGCATTAGTTCTTGAATTATCTAAAAACAGCTCTGCCCAACGACTGAATCGGATTAGTTTGTCGAGCTCTCAAATCATTTGTACACTCTGCTCCAACAGATTCCTGCTTCCAAAGATTCAACTTTGATGCTAATATCAGCAACAGCTTTTTTTTCCTACTCATTATTTTCCACCAATGTTAAAAATCTTATAAATGAGTAACCCGGGTGTACACAGTGAATGCCTGACTCAAAGTTCCACAATACAATTCAGCAATACAATGCAATCGTGCTGGGTAATGGATCGGCATGGAGAATCGGCTGACGATCAGATGGCGGCCATGTTGACGTCTCTTTTCAGTGAAAATATGGCATAATATTTAATGCAATGCCAATTTTTATTGTATGATATTGTGACTACATTAGTGCAATGTCCTTCTTTGAAGTCAGTGGGGAAAATAGAGCAGTCGCCAACAAATTGGCAATAGAATTTCTTAATCACATATATGTACTATATTTTGGTGTAGGAATATTTAAGTTGTTAATGATGGACTGTCAGTTTTGAGCTGTTAATGATCACACACTCTTATTACTTATTTCTTTTTTGCAAATTCTTAAAGTAAAATTGTTAAAGTCAAACATAGCCCTCAATGCAAGTATAAGTTGTGATGTAAATAGCATCGTTATATGTACACTCGCGGTATTATGTTTGCAATAAATTACATCCTAAGGGAATAACGAACAATTTTTCAGTTTGATTTTGCCACCAAGGGCGCATCCACATTGGCATCTTCAAGCTTCAAATTACGCGCTTCCGGGCGTACGTAATAATGACGTACAGGCATCACTACTTTGTAAACTTCCAGGGACCATTTACACAAAGTGAACAGCAGAAATCAAAACAGGTGACTCCTCGAACCTGTTATACGTTTCTTTGTGTAATGAGTAACTATCCAAGTACCATGATCATGTGAATGTAGCTTTCCCTGAACCGTCTTCCTTTTGCCTCTCATTTTTATCTCTCTTCTGTATGCCTCTCTTCTTCCCATCACATGTCTACCATGTGTGTGTGTGCTGTGCAACAGTAATGGTTTTCCATGCAGAAACACCAAGATACTTCTGAAAGTGTGTATTAAATGAGGCTCATTGCAAAAGAAAATTGCACTGAGGATCATTTTTTTTGTGTTTGAATGAAGTAATTTATTTGATTAATCATTTTGGCTCAACAATTTGTGCCAAAATAAGTATCATATCATAGTATCCTGCCTGGCCCTAGTTATAGTCGGTGCCTCACTTTAGGCTTGACGTTATTCAAGGTATTAATACAACAAACTGCAGATTCTTTATGAGAGAGCTCCTCGTTGAGCCCTGAATTGAGCTTAACATGGCAGAAGATGCAGTTTTTCACCCCGGGTTGGAGTGTGATGTTGGTTTTTCCAAGCTTGTGGTGGTGGTATAATCATCCGTACAGTCCGGGTCTCATACACCAGCTTTCTCCACAGCATGATGAGGAGTTCCTTTGATAAATGGCTTACAGAGAGTAAAAAGGACCTGAATAAACAGAAAGGAGGAAGAAGAACCCTGCCAAAATGAAGGGTGGAATTATTTTTACATTGTGCGGCGAATTTTAATGTGTTGATGACAGATCATTCATTTTCACCAAGCCTTTGCTTATTTGGCTAGCCTTCTGTATTGTTGTTTTTTTTTTGTGAATAGCGCGAAGAATTCCTTTTGCCCTTGACCTGAGACTCGGTATGTGTAGAGCTGTGTTTGGCAGTGTGTTGAACAGTGTGCTGAAATCTCTTCGTCTCCATCTGTTCAGCGAGGTGGCAGGTGGATGCGGTCACTACAGGCAGCAAAACAAGGCAGCACGCCAAATATAAGCATCTGATCAAAGAGGCAAAATACTGCAGTGAAGGAGGAAATGTGGCACTTGTACCATGTTGGAATATCAAATGTGATTTGGTCCGAAGGTGATTAATTATCTATAACAATTACACTGGCTCTAATTTAGATCACAGGCATGCTTGATTTAATCACATGACTACCGTAGAACTTTATTTTTTTTAACCCCCACCCATCATGAGCTATTGGAATGGGTCACTTTTTAGCTTCCGGACATTTACCTGTCGCCACACCCACTCTTGGCGTACTGGCTCACTGCTATGAGTGCTAGGATGAGTTTTGTGTGTGAATGACCTTGACCAACTTTTCAAGGTCACAGAGGCAAAACTGTATCCAGGGATCCCTCACTTTTCACGGTTAATGGGGGGACTAGACCCTATGTGAACGCTGAATTTAACCCCTTACTGATGTATACGTACATTTATATATGTATATAATATCAGTAAATACATATTCAACCCTATAAATGCTTATAATAACAAGCATTCAAAAACAATGCACAAGATGTAAATAAAATATAAATATTAAGTAAGATGAAAATAAAACAAATAAAATATAAATATACATATGTGTAATTGTACATAGATGTAAATAATGTGTAAGAAATGTGTTTTTAGAAATTTTAACGTAATTTTAATACTGTACATATTGTACATGTAATTGTACATAGATGGAAATAAAGTGTAAGAAATTTGTTTTTTTAGAACTTTTAACGTAATTTTATTTAGGCTCTACTCACTTTCCTTGCCTTTTCTGTCACACGAATGCTGGGAAATTTGTCTCGACCAATCAGCTTGCGAGATTTCAAAGCGGAGTCAACCCGAATACCAAATCCGAGTCAGTAGTGACCCCTCGCGGCATTTTCCTGAACTTTTCCCCTATTTTTCCCTTATTTTTTTATTTTTTCGATGAATATTTTTAAAAACTCTGCGATGCACCGAAGCCGCAGATCCGGAAGCGTGATATAGCGAGGGATGACTGTATTATGTTTCCGGGTATTTATTTGCCACGTGCTGAAGCTGGGGCTTTCAAACATGCTATTCTTGATCCATGTTGGTATAATACGAAATGGTCCTTTTTGGCAGCAGCATCTGGACCCATGTGGTCTATTTATTTATTTATTTATTTATTCATTCATTCATTCATTCATTTATCAAGCTTTTGGGCATATCTGTCCATGTTTTTACTCTTTACATATGAGGTATTCACTGTTTATAGTGTAGCTGTTAATATGCATGTATAGTGTATACAGTTGGAGTACCTAAAAGTACATCATGTACTGCATGGAATTGAGCCCTGTTTGTTTTATTATCCGTTTTATCCACCAAAGTGTTTGTCTTTCTGACATGGGCATCCCGGGTCTGCGTGCATCTGTTGTTTTTCCCTTGCAGTCTTAATTGCCTGCGGTAATTACGAGTGCCGTGGGGAGTGATTCCAGCATGGCGTGGAAAAGCGTGCTGTCGTATGCACCTTGTTGTATGCATCGCAGATTTTAATTACAGGCCGGTATGTTTCCACACACCCCACAAAAGAGACTAATGGCACTTGCCAATACTCCTCCTGTGTACACACACTCACCTTCTGTAAGGGCATGGTGTGCATGTGTGACTCGCAGTAAGATATCACACTGTAGGGCAACCAAGTCAGCGTCAGAGATGACTGATAAATGGGTTTGAGTGTGTGCGCGAGTGCGATCAAGGCCAGAGCAGACAGCATGGACCTCAGTGGGTGGGTGCGGCCTCCGGGGTATCCATCCGGCGCTGTCGCTATCCTTTGTGCCCTGTGGTTTTGCTGGTTTATTATGCCGTCTGTAACCAAATTTGGAAGTTGCCCTGCCCGCTGGGTGAGAACAAACAAATTGGCCTTGATGGGTCCCTCGATCATTCACTGGTCCTCACTCTTTTTTTTTTTTTTCTTTTTTTTTTTTTTTGT
>JAQNCB010000004.1:23699102-23709306 GCA_030068295.1 Euristhmus nudiceps | reverse complement strand
CCCCCCCCCCCCCCCCCCCAATGTATCATACACATCTAACACATTTTTAGCATGTTGATAAATGAGTGATGCCCATTTTGTGTATATATTGCATGTTATATGACCTCCCACAGTCAATTTATTGGGATTGATGCATCAGTAGTTGAATGCACATGTGCACAAACCTTTGTATCTTCAAATTAAAAGTTTGTGTCGGAAATATTTGTCACACTGATACTTAAAAGAAAATTAAACCCAAAGTTAAAAGTTTGCAAACAAAATTTCTCTGTTTCTATTAAATTGTGCTGTTTCATTAACTTTCTCTGTGTGGTATTTAAAAAAATATATATTACTCCACACACAAATGGCGAATTTTCAAAGTGAAAAGTAGCAAAAGGTCATCTTAGGTTTCCGCAAGCGCCATGGTATTAATGGCATATAAATATATGGCGCAATATCTATTTTTATACATGTGCTAGCATATGCTTGTTTTAATGTATGTAAACAGAATTGTGTATGTATTGTAGAAGTGTCTAGCTTTATTTTATTTGCAAATTCACTAATTTATATCTGTTTTGTTAGTTTAATATCTAAATACTGTTATTATTGCCATTAACTTGTTTTATATGTGCTGGAGGATTCGCATCCTATTCTCGCAATTTAGTGCTGGCTAATGCAAACTATCAAACAGATTTTGACAGATTGCAATTTCGGAAATATAAGTAACGACCACAAGGTCATTAAAATATTCATGACTGTAAATTTTCTTATTGGTCTATTGTAATACCCAGCCAAAATAATTATTCTGATATTTCATCATGCCTCATATATTTTTCATTTACCTCTATGTTGAACAAATAAAGACAATTTCACACCTCGATATTTCTTCCATCATTTATTGTAGCCATCACATGAGCGAGGAAGCAGTGAAAAAATGGAAGCAAAAAGTGGACCTTCCAATCACATTGTGTAAATATTAGATTTTCGCAGCAAACTACATGAAAGACAACTCTGAGAATTTTTGTTTTTCTTAAGTATGTTTAATGTGTGTTTGATAGGAAGCATTTTGTGTATCCCTGTTTGATAATATTGTTGATAAAAGGTTTGAGAAAAAGTGAATGATTTTCGTGTAACATCTGTCCTCATGTGATGGGGTAAATTGCAGTGCCAGTGGAAATAAACTACACCATCTAGTCAAACTTTTAGTGGATGTGGAACTTCCCTAGAGAACTGCCATTTAGAAGCTCTTGTCTTGTTAGCATTGCATTGAGAACTCTTCTTTTTACCCTCTCAATGGCAATAAAAAATGTCCATCTTTTTACATAAGATTACATGAGTCCTTTATGTTAAATCATATTCAATGCATACTTCAAACATGATAAATTCTATGTCCAGAAGTTATCATTTTATTTTTGTAATATGACACTACTATGTATTATCAGAATATAATATATTATCAGAAAATACTTTAAATAGTTTGCGTGTGCAAACTATCGTGTTTATGGTAATGGATGCAAACAGAATCAATAATATTCTGCTTGAAAATTTGTCTGTTTTGTCCCTCAAAAAAGCTATAGAGTAAATTTTTTAGTGACACATGTTCATGTTTAACAGGAGAGTCTGCAAGGCTTGCCTTTCATTTTACTTTAATAATTGGTTCCTAAAGATTTATTTTTATTGTAGTATAGCTTTTTAAATGCAATCAGATTGATCAATCATTCTTCCTTAAGTTCTTTTTTTTATATTCTTACGTATTCTTAATCCTTTCCTTTTCAAGAAAATTGTGCCCTCCGGCTCATAATACACATTTACAGTAGCAATTTAACTCCAGATTAAAGACCACGTTGTTGTTAAAATGATATATAATCAAAATCATCTCTCTTTTTCTGTGTATGCTGGAGTCTTGTGGATAAATAGTGAATGTTTCTAGACTCAGAATAAATAAATACTAATTATGGTTTCAGTCTGCTGTAACATAACTGCCTCATTGGTGCTTTGTACTAAACGAAGCCCACTGAGCAGTTTAGAAGTAAAAAGACTGCTTCGATCCATGTTTTCTATCCTGAAGAAACTGTTTGATTATCATCCATCATCTTTAACTGAGGTCTATCTGAATTATCTATTTCTATATGCTTTCTTATGAGTAATTCTCTAGAAGCATGGCAGGTTAAGCATAATCAGTGGTTACTAAGTGGATTATCAGATAATTGACAATCTCACCTCCTCCATAGCTATGATTATGCGTGTGCAAACTATCGTGTTTATGGTAATGGATGCAAACAGAATCAATAATATTCTGCAGCTGTTTATCACCCACACACTCCCCTCTCCATCCTTCTTTCTCACACATTTAAGAACATGTGATTATTTAATGTATACTGATTACATGGAATGCAACTAGTATTAGTGTTGTAAAGACCACCAGTGTTCTTTTTTCTCCTTTTCTTTTCTTCCCTTTTCATCTCAGTTTCTTAATTACATGAGAAGCAGCAATTTATTTATTTTATTTAATTTTTTTTTGTTTTGTTTGCTTTTTTCTTAACTTCAAGAAAAAGGAAAAACAGGCTGTGAGGGAATGGAGGTTTATAGCAGCAATAATATAATATAAATGATAACCACATAAAAAGCAACAAATCTTTGTTTTAGATGCTCCATAACATGAAGTGTATCTATGAATGGATTTTTTTCAAGAAGTCAAAGCAAATTTTAGTGCAAGCAGTTATGAGAAAGTACTAAATATTGGGGTGGGAAATAATCACACCCCCCAGTGTTTTCCTATAACAGCACTCCCTGATGTGTTTTGTTTCGTATTCAATGTATTAAAAACACTATAATGAGAATCATCATCATCATCAAACACTGAAAAGGAGGAAAAACACAAAGTCTGTAGTGCATCATACCATAATTTATTGCCATATTGATATGGTGATCCAGTCCAAGTTGCTTCCTTTATAATCCGCTAAAAACATGTTTTATATAGATCATGAAAATAATAGCTGAGTTGCATAAAGCTTGGCCTTGAAAGGTCTGTGACTTCAATCATTTTGCCAGGCTAGTCTAAGATTTTATATGGCTGCATATTTCCTGTAAGCAATATAACAGCCATGATGCCACATGCCTCCAAAACAATAGAGGTCAGAGAAGCATTAGAATGATCACAAATCATACTCGTGTCAACCTTGGAAACTCCACCGAGCTCCTCTGGGAATTTATTTGCTCTCTTAAACTTCTGTAATGAAGAAGAATGCTGTTTAGCGGAGTATGTAACCAGCCATCATGCTATAAGTGAAGGCTAACACTATAGGGACAGTTGAAACAAACAATATTGAGAAAATGAGTCATCATTAAAATATTCACAAACACCCACACATCCTCTTTTTTCCCCCTCAAATGCAGGAGACACTCCTTTATCTAGTCCTCCCAGACATCTTTGCACAGAGATTAAACCACATGTGTTTCATTTACAGTGGGACATAAATCATTTCCTTTTTCTTTCCACAGCTTGCTTTTTTTTGTCAGAGCATTGTCTAAAAGGTTATCGTTAATATTCAGGAGATATTATAAGGCATGTTGTGTTGAAGACCTCATTAATATTTGTCAATTTCATTCATTCATTTTCTGAACCACATAATCCTTATTAGGGTCGCAGGGAGGCTGGCGCCCATCTCCAATGCCTCTGGGCGAAAGCAGAGTACACCCTGAACAGCTCCCTAGGCCATCACAGGGCAGAAATTTGTAGTTCGTTACTCTGTATTTATATACGTGTAATGACAAAGTTGAATGTAATGTAATCTAAAAAGAAAAAAAACATACTGACAGCTATGCAGCCTACTCTTGACGAAAATCAGAAATGGTTCTTTTACATGCCTCTCACCACAGACTGTGAGAGGCATGGCCAGCCTTTGATAACCCGGTCAGCTGCACTGCACTGGGGATATTTGTGAAATTGACAAACTATATCCTCTTTTCCTCTTCTATTACAGTTTCAACTATATGATTGAGGACCAGAGTCGACTAGCTCAGTATTTGGTCAAAAATAAGACGTTACTGTACGCTACTGATCAGGAGTTGTAGAACATCCCCATTTTTCTGTAGTATTGAAATTCAAGCAGTTAAAATTCAGTGAATGATATGAAAAGGAAAGAAGGTAAGCAGGATGAACTACCTACGAAGAAAAGAACAGATATCGGATCATGGATTTTTCAGATCAAGCTACAAATTTAAACCGCATCGAGTTGCTTTGGGGTGAAGTGGACAGAAGGGTGAAGGCAAAGCAAGCAATGATTGCAACATATTTATGGAAATGGCTGCAACATTTTGGGTAGAACATTTAGAACAATAGTTGATTTCCTTCACAGAAAGAATGCCACAAGTGTGTCCAGCTGTAATACTCGCAAAAGATGACTACTTAAAGGAGTTAAAAATTTACACTAAATTACATTACATAGAACCTGACTTTTTTATTCTTTGTTCTTTACTTTCATTGAGATACACACTGAGACATTAAACTGTATTCATTTCAATAAAACTTTTCAAGAAATTGTGGGCGTTCCAAAACTTTTAACTGGTAGTCTATATAAGAGGTATTGTCAAACTGCAATTATTGCCACACTGACCCTCAAGCTTTCGGTGATACAGGATTCTACATGCAATTACTTTGAACAATCTTTTTGTAATTAAAAGTTGCAATTTTTAACTATTTTTTTTTCTTTTTATAAATGAGAGATTGATAGTTTATAAGTTTTGACTTTTAGTGTTCCATGTTTATTAAAAAAAATAAAATATCATTTGCTACTGATATGCAGCAACTTGACCTTTTTTTTTTTTTTTTTTCTTTTCAGTAGACTGTTGGGATTTTTTCATTACAGTTTAGTGACTATTCATCATCATTCTTAAGGAAGGATAATATTATTCTGGCTCATTATCTTTAAGTTCCAAAAAAATCACAGAAAATTGCCAAACTACTATCTCAAAATCTTCACTATTTTAATCCTTGTTGAATAATAAAATATTTTTCCCTGTTAGTGGTGTAGTTTCTCCTTAATAAATTGTATTTTGATATGTGAAATTTTGGATAACAATAAATCCATGTCAGGTTAAGCTCTAAATCTGTAGAAATTCGAAACTTTAAACCTCATTTTCTTAAAGCTTTGAAAGTGTGAGACAGTCGACTCTGATTCTCATCCACTTAACTATGTGTGTATAATAGCAGTAATGGATGGATAATATTCTGTTTTCTCACTGTTTTACCTGCTAGAATATGATGTGGTAGGTAATGGAGAGGTCCTCCTTCCACATGTACAGTACCTGTCAAATGTTTGGGCACACCCAAGTGAAAATGAATGTGTCCATTCTATTGACAGGTACTGTACTGAATATGGGGACAGTGTGGCATTGTGGTAAATACTCTGTCTCACAGCAGCATGGTCCCAGGTTGGTGACCCGTGGTCGGCAATGGCCGTTCCGTGTGGCGTGCACAGTCCAAAGACATGTACATTGAGCTAATTGGCTTTTCCAAATTACCTCAAGGTGTCAATGTGAGTATGTATGAATGTCCTTGACAACAGGCAATGGACAACTTGCTCAGGTAAATAATACATTTCGACAGAAAAAACAAATGTGTGGTTCCCTCTTATTCATTCAGTCATCTTCAGTAATATCTTGGTAGTATCAAGTGGAGAAGATTTCCTTTGAAAGTGTAAAAATTAATTATCTTGTATTAAGATTTTCATCATTAGTTTACTTGCATCTTGTCCACTAGCCTAATTACAGGTGTATATTATGCACTTGAGTTAAGCCCAACTACATAGTCAGCAAAGTAAATGAGTGGCCCAATCAGAGTACTGACAGTCATTGTATAAAATATAATGCTATAATTTGGCGACTCTTGTTTGCTTATACATGAACTGCTTCTGTTGTGGATTATCTATATAATAATAGTTAATGCATTGATGTAAATTATTTAGCTGAAGGTAGCACATCAGATCAGAGAGTAGCAGCAAGGCTTGTGATTTTAAGGTAGTAATGGCGAGAGATTCTAACTGTATTGGTCTGATTGGTGCACTGATGACATGTACTAGAATGTTTAAAGAAGAATAGATGTACAGCTGAAACTCGGTCCCACGGACTAAAAGGGAGAACGGGTTGTCCGTAAAAGTGAATAATCCGTTAGTGGTGTGGGTTTTTATTTATTTATTTTTTTTTGGGGGGGGGGGGGGGGGGGGGTTTTTTTTTTTTGTTGGGGCAGTGGGGAAATACTACATACTGTATACAAGGAAAATCACCTCAAAGTTCTGTAAAAGCACAGTAAAAAAAAGCACAGTAGTACTGAACATTTAACACCCAAATAATACATTTATATTGTACCTATACAGTAAATACATGTAATGCATATTGTAATACATAATACAGTAGTTCATTTAACTGGCGCCTGATGGGCTCAACAGCACCGTCGTTAGCACTACCGCCACGTTATTACATATACCGTGATGATTTCTAAACCGCCACAACCAACCTTACAGTTTATTCCTTTGTGGCGAGTAAGCTTATCGGCAGTGGACATTATCTCCACACCGCGTACTTTCATGGTCAAACGAGCACGTACATTACCTTTACTGTCCTTACTAGAACCAACATCAAACTGCACAGCAAACTTTTGTAACATTTCTTTTGATTTTCTAATATCATGTAAAGTTTGTTTTTTAACTCCAAATTCTTCACAAACACTGGCCAGTGATACACCTCCTTCAAGCCATGCAGCGAAAAGAAGGCACGCAGCAGAGATCAGAACTCAGGCTTGTAAACACGCTCTTGACATCTGCTGGACAAAGTCCGAACTTGCGGACCGAGGGGGATTTTTGACCGGACGGGTGGATTTTTGTCCGTTGGATCCGATATCCATTGCATCAGTGTCTGTTGGCCCGGGTTCAACTGTATTGAAATATGCAGTTGTTTTGTGAAAATGTGGTAATAGCAACATATTTAACTTCTTGTCTGATATATACCAGTAAATTCAATAAATAAATCAAAAAAGCAATAAAAGAGAACACTTGTATAAAGTCAGTCATGTTATTGTCTCATCCATAACTTTGTAACCAAGAAATAAAATATGGTTAACTTTCTTCTCTATGCTATTTAAGTATCTGGCCAACCAGTTACTAAAGATACAATGGCTATATGTTAGAGTGGTAGAGGAACGAACCAGGACTCAAACGCTCGACTCAGTAGGCAGTTTATTAAGATTGAGAAAGTCCACAAACGAATGGCAGGAGCACCAACAGGGTCCCAAAATAAAAGAAACAGAACAAATGAAAACAAAACTGCTGTCCGTTAGGGAGGCTAGGCACTAACAATAAAGAGAACCAAAAGAAAACAAAAAGTCACTGAGGTGAAGGAAAAGGCAAAATACACACAGAGAAACCAACAGACCAAACTTTAAATATCACCGAGTCAGCGACGTGAGAAAAACACCAGGCGTGCTGACGATGATTCGTACCCACAACCATGATTTAAATACAAAAACAATAATAACAAACAGCTGGGAGTCATCAGGGAGGCGGAGCCAGTGCTCGTCCATAACAGGAAGCTGGAAGAAACAAAACAGCAGTATCAAAATAAAGGTGGCTGTGTAGACCAAAGAAGAGAAAAAAAAAACAAAGAAAGAAAGAAAAAGAAAAGGCACACGTAACTCCAGCAGCTCATGACAGATAGAGGCACACTGGCAATTTACCAGCTAATGTAGTGCTCACATAGGAAACGACAAGTGGCATGCAAATAGCTTCGCTGATGAGATGTGGTCAGCTCTTGTCGCCTAGGTAACCCTCTCACATGTTTTCTCACTTAAAATTTTTTTAGCAGCACAATGAGCGGAATTCATACATTAGATCTGTGACAGCTTTTACTGCCATTATCTTATTAATTAACTTTATTTTATCCTGTATCTTCATGATCAATATTCATTTTTATTCTGCTGCAATTATAGAATTGAGACTCTTATTCATTGTAAACCAGGAAGAGATAAGTGTGTATAAATATATAATACTTACAGCAAATGTCAGCAATTGGGGGAATATAGATTCAAGAAGCACATTTCTGGATATCAGCCCTGTGAAATTACTGTATGCAGTTGTGAAGCACATGATTTTTAGACTGCACAAAATGAGCTGATCTTCAATGTTGATGTCTTAAGAACATTTCTCAGGAACTCGTGTTCATGTGAAATGTTTTTGGAACTCTGTGTTTGGCAGCCTCTGTCAATCACTGATATCTTTAAGCTCTGATTCGTTATGACAATTGAGCTTAGGTAAACACCCACTTTATGCCACTTGAGAAAATTTGTCTCTCATTGCTCATTATGCTGGCATTCATTAACCCTAGAAAGGTTACCAAGGTGGAATTCACCCTGTGTGTTTGAGGTGGTTGTGTAACTCGTACGTCTGGCAGCGTGAGTACAAGTATGTTATAAGTATGTTATTACATATTATTTAGTGTAAGGTAAAATTCTCCCGGGTTTACCTTCCACATTAGCAAATTAGAGGGTAACCATTCTAGGGTTAACCTTGCAGTCACTTGTTGCTTCCTGTGTGTAGGTGTGCACAGTGATGAACTGTATCCTAATTTTGTGCTTTTTCTTTTTTCTTTTTCTTTTTTTTTTTTTTTTTTTTTTTTTTTTTTTTTTTTTTTTTTTTTTTTTTACTCACTGTCTTTCCAACATTTGTGTGGTCAAGTGTAGAAAGCATGGTGTGGTTTCTGCTCTTATAAAAGTGGGTGTCAGGATATTGTTCTGGCTGGGTGACTTCAGTGTGATTCCTAGGACTTTTATTAGAAACCTAAGATGACCATGCCACTGTTCCTAATATAACAGGCTGAAATATACCAGAGCTATCACTTCACACTCACTTATATACACTTTATTTGCACTGGTCAGGCAAGCCAACACAAGCAGCCCTGTGCCTTCTTTACACTGTTGCAGAAATGAGTTAGAAAGGATAGAAGTCTGAACATGTCATAAACCACACATTGGAATCAATCTCTTTCTCTTGGAGAAATGAGAATGCTATTTCTAATCCCGAATTTCCGACAGCTGACATCTGAGTTGGGTCCATAACTGGAGTCTTGCGTCAAGTCTGTCCTGTGATTGCACATGCTTTCAGTTCTTGGTGAACACAATTGGGGGTTTTTTTGAGTAGTGTGTTTTGGAAAATGGCTGCATTTCATGGCGTTTTAGTTGCCAATAATGGATTGGGCTTTCCATGCGCTGGCATTTAAAAACCTTTAAATTCAAGCTGATTCGGCTTGATGAGATGAGCCTATGCTTGAAAGTGCAGACATGATGTTCCTTTATATTTTGCATAATGAAACTATTAGTCTCGCTTTTTTCATAAGGTTGGGGTGTGGGTTTGCGAAGCTCAGCAGAAAGGTTATAGCTAAATAAGCGCCAACCAACGAAAGCCAAACCAACTGTTGGAGATTGGACCATGGGGTTTTTTTTTTTTCTTGGTCTTGCACAGTAAGATTTTGCTGTGAATGTATTGAATTTTTTGGTAATAATTTCTTTCTGTTATCACTTTATTTGTACTTGAGTTCATCTACATTTTAATTACAGTAATGTATAGTCGAATGGGTTTTTCATGGCTCTGATATCTCTGATATAGCCTTGATGGCTGTTGGATGGAGAGTAGTTTGAAGAATAAGCCAAACGCTTGCCAACAATCATTTTTAACCTTTTGATCCGTACTGAGTTTTCATAGTTTATAGATGCATGGTTCCACGTTATCAAATATGTTTCATATGTTTTAACACTTGTTTTTTTTTTTTTTTCTTTGCTGTTTGTTTTAAGTATGGCTGTCCTTAAACAGTGATCACCTTGAATGAAATTGAACTACATTCTCGTCTTTGAAAATGTATCCATACTGCTAAATTACAGGATTTGCCATTGCTTTTACTGGATATTGAACTTGGCGCAGAATCATGTCCATGATTAGAGAAGTAAGCCGAGTTTGGCATATTGGAAATGGAATTTTTATTATCTCTTTATTCAAGGCTGTTTTAACTGCCTGCAATCATAATTTCAATTAATCCTAGGCATTGTTTGGAAGTACTACATATTGATTGCTGGAAAGCTCATGGCCCAGGTTGATGACTGACCGAGATTCTGAAACTAAAACATACATGACCATGATTTGTGTTGTATGGAGAACAAATATAATTAAATTTGATAGGATTG
>JAQNCB010000004.1:23643777-23656858 GCA_030068295.1 Euristhmus nudiceps | reverse complement strand
TGCGCAGACTTCACCACCCTCTGCAGAGCCTTACGGTTGAGGGCGGTGCAGCTGCCGTACCAGGAGGTGATGCATCCGGTCAGGATGTTTTGTTAGTCATTTTGGTGATTAATAAGGTCCATTTTAAACTGAGGTTTGTTGATATGTAAAAACTGTAGCTGGGACTAGCATGGCCACTGTTGTGTATTTTACAGGTGATCTGTTAGATATATAGATGGAGGAAATATGCAAATGAAGACACTGTAGAGTTGAAAACAAACAAACAAACAAAAATATGCAATTAAAGTGACCCAGCACTTCACCCATGGTCATTTTCAACACAACCAAATGTCCTGGGAATGAAAGCCATAAGCTCTCAGGTATTCCCATGGAAGTGCCCAGAACACTTGTAGTGTAATGCTAGTTAACTTCCAGAAAGGTGAAACAAAAATCATCTACAATCATCGACTGTGAAGTCATTCTGGTTATGTTGGACCGAAGCTTCAAGCAAATTGCCAGTGGAGATTTTTCCCCAGTCCACCCCGTCCTTTTTTTTTTCCCCTATGAATATCAGATAACCTTTCACAAAGTAAACCACTGAGACACTGGGATCCATATTTGCAATTTTTCATTAACTAGAGACAGAATATTGGACAGCTTAGTCCAAAGTTGAAAAGGAAGCAATATTATGCCTGAAAATGCATTTCAGTATTGTTTTTTTCTTATTTAATTTTATTTATTTTATTTTAAATTTTTTTGCAAGGTACCAAAATATCAGTTACATATCGGCTGCATACCATATCAATTTCAAATCACGAATCTGTACCACTACACCCTCACCCCACTCGCATACACATGCACTTTGGACACACTTTTTATTGGAAATGACAGCATGCTGTTTAATGTTTTATTTTGAAGAGAAGACTTTAATGAGGCTAAGATCTTAGTACAAGCTTCGGCTGAGCTGTCTTTTTCATAAAAAACAAATCAATCTGCTGCCTCTTGCATTATTCTAATGACCAAGACTACTGCTGCGACTACTGCCGACAGTTCCTGTCTGTCCTCGTCTCCTAATGACACAAAGATGTTTGCTACCAGAAAGTACAAGAAATGTTGTGCTCTAAAGCTGTTTTGGGAAATGAATAAATAAAAAAAATAAAAAATGTATAAGTAAAAAATAAATTTTTAAAAATCTGCAGAAATGAAGGCAAGGAGAAAGATTCAATGGTAGTAGCTTGTAAGTGATGAGCAGCTAGAAAAGACTCCTGAAGTGTGCGTTTATTGTTTTTTTGTTTGTTTGTTTGTTTGTTTCTTTGGGGTTTTTTTGGGGGGGGGGTTGTATACATACAGACAGACATTTTCATTGATGGACTGAAATTATGTTTTGTTTTGTTTTGTTTTTTCACTGCTGGCTTCACTGTGGGATTCTGTTTTTAAAGTCACATGTAGAATATTCCCTCCATCATAAGGATAATAGCATGAAGTTGACATTCTGTTGTAAAAAGTGTGTTAGAAGTCAATATCAAGGCTTTTATAAATCTGCTCTATGTTGATTCAGTATTGTTTTTTCAGACAAGCCAGCCTCAATGACGCAGCGGAGAAGTACTACAAACAAGCAGCTGGTCTGAGACCTGATGTGAGTAAAAAAAACCATGGCACTATACTGTTTATTACATGTATAATACATTAGATCTGCACATATACAGTACATGGCTGCATATAGATTGATTGATTGATTTTATTTATTTTGTAACTAAACATTTGCATTAGCCTCTCCAGCAGTCATATTTTAAACAACTTCCTATTCTAAACAATATGCAGTATTTGTAATAAAACATGATGATCAAGAAGATTCTGAAATTAAAACCAGCATCCGCCTGAAGCCTTTCAGTGTGGAATTCACATGTCATTCCTTGCTTGCTTGGGTTTCCTCCTGATGCTCCGGTTTTCTCTCGCACTCCAAAGACAATCAAATTAGGTCAGCTGACTACTTTGAATTGCCCATCGATGTGAATGTAAATGTAAACTGTTCCACCTCCCTGCACCTCTGCTAAATAAGTGTTCTAGATATTGAATGGGTGGGTTAGCCATGACTGGGCGTGAATTAGTGACTGAGTGTTTCCTTCCATTAATTTGTCATTTAAATAAGAAAAAAGTTAAGTAAAAATGGTTATATCTTTTATTAAGCAAGTTTCTGTTACCATGTACAATGTAGTAAGTCTTTCCTCACCCGCTTGTCCTGTGTCCCTAAAATGTCTTCCAATGTAGGAATTTTGTTGACACTGTCAGTCCATGCCAGGAAACGGTCGTGATCACATCCACAGCCGTAAACACTGTAAACTTGTCCTTGCAAGCGTGATCAATAACGCCTGCCAATCACTTTAGAAGTGCACAAATACAACGGTCGCGATCACGCCCACTGTTTACAAGCAACGTGATTCATTACCCAATCTCACTCAATGCCACTGAACATAATACATACATGCCATCACTGCTTTTTTGTCCAATGTCCTTCCATATTATGTATTTAAGGAGTATGTTCATTCATACTGCCCTGTGGATTTCAATTACAGGAAGTACATCAAAGCAAAAATGAGACCGAGTGCAGCCATGCACATAACATGAAGTCTAGTCTAGGAAATGTGCTATCTACAAAAATAGTAAGTGACTAAAGCAATGGCAGGACAATGAAAGAAGAAATAATGACGTAGGTGGTGTAGTGTCGAAGACAGGGAAACATGCAGGGATTACTACAAAGCTATTTCACTACAAAGTATTTCAGGAGATAGAATTTCTTCCACTGTTTTTGAAAAGATCTTGAAAGTCATCCTAATGCAAGGACAAGTTTCCCGGTATCTATGGGCGCCAGCGTGATCTTGCCCATCTCCTGGCATGGACTGAACTTTGGTACTCGCTGGACTTTGGGCAGGAGTGAAAAATAGTGCCAGTGGGAAGAAAGTTGGCCAGAGTAACTGATGGTGCCCGTGGATTTTAATTCCTGGCATGGACTGCATTGTAGACTCCTTCCATAACTGTGAATATTTATTAAAGGACAAATTTTTTAAAATTATTTCATTATTATTATCCTCAGATTACATCGAGCAGTCGCTTACTTTTGAAACAGTAATGTATAAGAATGACCGCATTCATATCAGCTTGTGATTTAAATTTACCTTGTAGTCATTATTAACCATTTTAGCCAATCACGTTCAAGAATAACAGTTTGGTCTGATGTCCTATTTGTGACCTTACAAAACGTATTAAGTTATCAGTCCAAAAATAAGACAATAAGAGCTTTTGATTGTGATGAAATATTCCACTCAAACATTACAATCTCATAGCCCTGAATTACCTGCTCATTTCTGCTCTCCAGCTGATACTGTCTCTTCAACAGCTGGTTCTGTTGAGGTCATCTGATCCTCCCCACATCTGGAGCTGCTGTTGTCTCCGCATGCTTTAAGAGAGAAGAATGGAGAATGGCAGACTGTAGTGGGGTGGACGAAGGGGATTAAGGACTGGTGTGTGGGTGAATGGAGTGGGATGTTTGAACCTTTTTTTTTTTTTTTTTGGAGTAATGTTGAAAGCACATCCATCAGGTTTTTCATTCTAAAGTACCAGCATGTCGCCGTGAGCATGACCATCACTCTTTCTGACAGTATCTCGTCTTCGGAGGAATAGACGTCAATTGAACGTTATTTCATTGCGTTCTCTGTTACAACCAATACTTCTCCCAAAAATAACTTCTTATAGTTTATTTCTTGAAGGAAACAGCAAAGTAATTAATTGTAACAGTTAACTGGATCTACCTTGATTGTATATCATATAACTGCGAAATCATTGGCTGTGCTGTGACCTATAGATGTAGTAGAAGATATACCACCTCTTTAAATGTTTAATTTAAATGTGACAAGTCATTTGTTTCCAGCCAAGGTTTGAAACAGGACGGCTATTTGGCTATGAAATGGTGGACTAAGTGTAAAAATACATGTGCTCTGTGAATACTCTCCAACATGTGTTGACTGTCTGATGTGTTGCCTGTGAACAGTTAATGCCCAAGCTACACTTAGTTGGTCCCCAGATCTCATTTTGTGGTTTGACCTCTTATGTAGGTTCACATACCCGAGTAATTTATTACTTAATGCGCCACCAAAACGACGACCTTCTTTCATATCACAAGTCGGAGGCCTGGCAGCTTGCCGCAAATTGTCTGCTAAACTAACCTTTGAGGTCGAAGTCTCCTGAGTGTTGCAGAAATATACTGCCGTCTTTCCTCAGAGACACCAAGTGAAGCATGAAATGGCTCCAGAAATGAGTTTAAGATTAAACCGCGATCACTCACTTGCAATTAAATGCTTTAACATATTGGACACAGCATGAGTTAGGAACTTTACTCATGCCAGGCTTGCCTTTATTTTGGCTACAGCCTCCGCAGTAAATGTGTTTTCATATGAACATATAGGGACCTGAAAGTCCTTCTACAGTACGCAAAGATTATGTCAAGACACATTTGATCTATTCGCCTACTTCAATCCTTTTCTTTTGGAAGAATCACAGCACTAGACATATTGTTCCCAGTGAAATCTGCAAACAGGTGGTCATAATTCATCGAACCTTGACACAAGAAAAATAGATGATGAGTGTCCAGAAGGATGATGAACTGTGAAATAACAGCATCTCAGAAAGACTTTCTATACTTATACACACCAAATTTTCTAAGGCTCTCATGAGCCCAGTGTGAAGCTGTTGGCGTATTCCCAGCCGGATCACAGGAAAGTAGATGTAAATGGATTCTCATGAAGTTCTGCCTGTAAACCTCCTTTCTAAACAAGCAGAATCCATTAGTTGTGAATTTTGTGTGATATCTCATTTTCTCTGTCCTTCAGTACCCTGCGGCCTTGATGAATCTTGGTGCTATCCTTCATCTGAATGGCAAACTTCAGGAGGCTGAAGCCAATTACCTGCGAGCCCTGCAGCTGAAACCTGATGATACCATTACCCAGTCCAACCTGCGCAAGCTGTGGAACATCATGGAGAAACAAGGCCTGAGGACAATGGCCCCTTGACTTAAATATACTATGTGGAGTCCAGTGTGAAAGATACCTTCTCATGCAATGTAATCCAGATTTTGAGCAGTTCAGCAAGAGTTGGCTTTAGAGAGACTAAAATGTTTCCCTCATAGATTGGGTTAAAAATTTATGTTGGAGAACTTGCTTAAGAACTGCAACGTTAATACGTACAAGGACCTCTGTTGAATTTTTGCTCTGTACAGGACTCGGCGTTCTCAACAGAAGCACTTAAGTTGAACTGGGCTGTTGATACATACTTGAAGTTTTTCAATACTTTGGCTAGATAAATGATGCCCAATGTTATAATGAAGGAGTGCGTTTGGAATGAAGACGTGCAAAATTAGGAAAGAATTAATTTTGCGCTCTAAAACATGAAAGCATTGGGTTCCTTACTTCATGTGATTAGATTATCTCATCTTTAAGGAAGAGTTTCTGATTCTGATCACAGGAGTCATGTAATCAACAAAGAAATGGTGCAACTGTTTTTTACATTTTCCCACAATTTTTTTTCCAATGCTGCATCATAGCTAATTGCTATTGCAATTAGCTAATTCCCCTTACAATTATAAACCAGAGAGTGCAAAGGCTGGCACCTGCTTCCTTCAAGACATGATATTTGGCATTGTTGCTCATACATTGCAACTGAGCATGCATGAAGGAAACTCACGGTTGACTAGTAATGCACTAAACTACTGGAAAGTGGCAAAAAAAAATGGCCATTAGTCATGGTCTGTAATGGCCGTCCCTCCAGGTCGGACACAGAAGGGTGGTTAATTTTTCTCTTGTGGGTTCTCAGCCACTTGTGTTGGTCAGATTCCAAATTCCTGATCTCCTCACAATTCAAGCATTTGACACTTTAGTTATTCATCAGCCTCAGTAAACAGCTGCCATTGTTTTGGGTTTATTTTTCCCTATCGAGAACAGTTCCAATGCAGATCAAATCCATCCAGTGTCATGTTTCAAAGCGTTTGGTAATTAATTTTATAAAATTCACCTGCAAACGTTTTTGTCAAAAGACCGCCTGAGAAGTTAGCTCAAAAGGCACTAACATGAGGTGATTAATTGCCATATTGAACATAATTTAAATTTTACATTATATGGATATAAGATGTGTTTCGGCATTCTAGGCATATTAGTGTCATGGATAGTGAGCATTTATAGAGATGGATTCATTGAAAATATTTGGCCAAAAATGACTTGTGTCCTGGAAGATAATAAGCTACATGAAGCTAATTAGTGGGAAAGATTTTTTTTGTTTAAAAATATATATATTTACTGTTGTACAGATGGTTTCTTTGCTCTGTCTTCTTTGCTAACTAAGAAATATAGTCTTTAACTGACACAGGGCGAAACTACTCGGATCACATGACTCTATATTGCCCAGGGTTTCATCAGTTGTAAACTTTGTACAGAGATGTATAGATGGATGGTGTAGGCATTTAGGTGTAATCTGGACAGGATTTATGCACAAAATGCTATACTTTGGCCTTATAGAAATTTGTTCAAATCATATTTTTTAATATTTCAACCCAAAGCTTTATCTACTATATATGTGCTGAAGCCTACAGTCTGCCTTTTTGATGCCATAAAAGTTACTTTTTCCTGAGTAACAAAACCTGAAAATCAGATTCCATACTCATCTTAAATCATTCATTTGGATTGTGATTTATTATTTATTTATTTGTGACAATTTCCAGTCTGTAATTTTTATTAACCTGTCTATAAAGAAAATTAGAGTTGGGCCTCATTTGTGAAAGTTTTGGTAAATTTTTGTGTAATTTTTATTTACACGCTAAACCGGACAAATTTACAAAATTTTCAGAAACACCATTTTTTCCCTTTTTCCTCCTAAGGAAATTTCCATTCAATAAATTACCATATGTGTTAATGTTATTGCTGATTTAAATTTAGTGACTCCATAAAGGTCATGTTAGCGGTAAACAAATATCTAAACATGGTTTGCACTATTTCAGTGATGTAACTAGGCCATTTTAACACATTGGCTCCAACAAACTATTGTTGACGCTGACTCTTCTTCCTTTGTTAGGGTGTTGTTTCTTTCTTTTTCTATATTAAATTATTATAATTTGGTATCGTTTACTCATTTGTTTTGGATTGCATTTGAAATTAAATTGTACATAAATTAGGGCATGCACTTGAAATGTACTGCCTGGGGGGGGGGGCCTTTGTTCTCTAATATTTTGTTTGACCACTTTTGCTCTTGATTTCAGAGTGTAATTGCCATGCTATTGTTTCAAAAAACTTGATCAAAAAACATTTATTTTTGTTCAGATTTGGGTTTATGTTAACTGACCGCTTGAATTGAATCTCCATCACAACCCAGACCTTTATACTTTTATTAGGGTTAAGGTCAGGACTCTGTAGTGCCAATGCAAAATTATTCCTTGTGCTTCCTGAACCACTCTTACACTATACTTTTTTGTTTTGTTTTATTTAATTTTTTATTTGTTTGTTTGTTTTTCAACAAAAAATCAATATATAACCTGGTCATTCAGCACATTCAGGTTGTCAGCTGATTAAATTTTTTTTCCACATAAATTAAATGCCTTCACCAACTGAAGCAACAGTACCATTGTGGTTATGTGTTGTAATCAAGGCGTCTGTCAAGGTGGTCTGACAAAAAATTAGTATGTGACTATTTAGGTTAGGGGAATTTAAGTCAGTGCAAACTGTATGCAAAACTTCAATGGCAATTACGTGATTTGAAACCTGTCAATGGAGGTTTACATTGGTGAGTCTTCTTGTACATAAATTTGCACAAGGAGCTCTCATAAGACACTTTTTCCAAACTAACTGGACTTTGATGAATGGCAAATTTCATGCCTAGATGCTTCTGGGAATGTTTAGCGATTCAATTTATTTGTATCTAATATGATAAATGAGGCCCAATAATAATTACTGGAAATATTCTGTATATCTGAATTTGTATATAAATAGTTCAAACTTGGAGTTTAAAGATGATTAGTGATGAGACTCAGAGCATCACCTGCAGCACATGAATTTTCCAGCTGGCACCAGGATTCATGTTCCTCGAGTGGAATGATTACACAAATATCCCCTGATTAAAGACATTTTTCCTCTGCCAGAACAAAGCATTTCCACTGAAATCTCTGCCAGTTGGGAAAGAATTTGTTACTGCAGCAGTGCTAAACAGGAAGCGCTTGAGCTACTTCATGAGCATGTTCTTCTGATTGCCTTTCACGTAGTTTCACAGCAAAACTGTAGCTAAACTTTGGAATTGTGTCAGATGCAAAGCTTTGAGACTCTTCTAACCAAATATAAACCACATTGCACTCATCTAACAACGCACAGCCATAGGTTTGCAAGGGATTGTTTATATGTCATCTTGGTGTATTATTTTTGTGATTTTCTTTCTTTTTTTTTTTTTTTTGTGTCAACTCATACTGAATTATTGTAAACAAAGTAAACCTAATATATACCATTGTATAAAAGACACCTGAGATTTCCCGAAGACCGTTGAGCCAGAAATCACAAAATCCTAACTCTCACTTCTCTGAACTTAGTTTTTGTGTTTGTTTTTAATTCAGGTGTAATATTTGTACATACAGTGTGCGAATATATTACTTTTAATTAACGGTCATGTACTGTATTCAACCCTACCACTAGCTCATGTTGCTCTTTTTTCATTTGACATCGTTAAGAATATATGAATCATTCTTAAGTTTGCTCACTATATTTGGAAGGCATATTATTGGATGTTTAGTAGATTTTAATTTTTAATTTATTTCCATTGTGATGTCTTGTAAAAAAAAAAAAAGTTATAATAATAAACCAGCTGGCACTGTGTTGTATAACCATGTAACAACTTCATCCATTCATTCTTTTTTCAGCTCAAATTGTTAATTATGGTAGCATAAAAATAGCCGGCCTGTTTAACTACACCTAGCCTACTCTTATTTTTTTATTCTTTCCCGATAAGCATCCATCTAAAATCTCAACAACATGAACATAATTTACAATCTGCTTCACTGGATCGTTATAAATGAAAAATGCAAGCATTGTGCCACTATTATTGTTCCTTCTCCTTGTAGATGACCCAACCACAGCCCACTTCTCCTCCATCAATCTTGGCTCTTTATGGATTTAAATTGCCAATACCATGTTCAGACCATGCATTGTCTAGCTATGTTCACCATTATGTGTGAAAGTAGTGCATCTTTGCATTTTTATCACTTGTACAAAATGAAAACCATTGGACATGAATCTTGCGTGTGCGTGTGTGTCTTTCCTCAGGGATTTCAGTCAGTGAGGTTGTTGCAGAAGAGTGCTTACTGAGCACTGAGAGTTTACTAAATTTCAGAAGTTTGATTATTTTTTTTAAACTGTGTTGTATTTGTATAAATTATCAATTTGTAGCTTTCCTTTCTTCCCTTTTTGTAATATACAATAAAGTATGTGCCAGATATGACTTTTGCTCATGTCACAAGGATTCTTGATTTGTTTTTGTTTCCCACGCAAAATTATCATTCGTCCATAAGGTTCTATAGTAGGTGTGAAGGCTCATTGGGAATGTGGGAAGGCCCGTTTTCATAAAGTTACTGTACTCGCCTTACAAAAGTTTGGTTAAGAAACTGACATATACGATTTTTCATTTAATAAGACATTTTTCTGCTTTGTCACAGTGGAATTTCACCTTACTTTTTTATCTCATTGATTCAAAACAGATGAGGCACATCTGGTTTAAATTTGACACTCAGAATATAAACATATAAGCAGCTGCTCTCTGTAGCATCAGTTGCCTTAAGCTGAATAATTTGCATAAACGCATGTGATTGGATAAACCACAACAGAGAATCTGCTGCAATGGTTCATGCTTAGAAAACTACAGCCACAAAATTATAAGGGTGTGTGTGTGCTTTGTGTTTTTTTGTTTTTTGTTTTTGTTTCATTTGTGCTGACCATTAGTCAGTGACTTGTTTTCACAGTCAGAAATATATTGGGATGGACAGTCACCATCTAATTTGAATGAAACATCTATACTGCTGTTCTTTTATGCAGTTTTCCAATCAGCCAATTATGTGGCAGTAGCACAATCTATAAAATCAAGAATAGGAAACAGTGTGATTTCTGTGACTTGAACTGTGGCATGGATATTGGTGTTGGATTGGCTAGTGTGAGCATTTTTGAAACTGTTGATCTGTACAAGTGTTCATATTAAAGTGGATGGTGTGTGTAACATAAATAATTTTTTTACCGTATTTTCCGCGCTATAAGGCACACCAAAAAGCCTTAAATTTTCTTAAAAGCTGACGGTGCGCCTTATAATCAGGTGCCCCTTATATATGGATCAATGCTGATTAATCTTGGCTGCCGTAGTCAGGGTGTTAAGGTGGATGCTAAATTCCACCAGGCTAGGCTGGTTAGGATCCATTTGTGAGAAAGACATTTGTGAAATCAAAAACAAACCTTTATTGAGGGTACTCCAAAAAAACACTGACTGAATTCCAGACGAACAAAAACGCTGCGCACAGTGTCCGTGGCACAACCAGACAGGGTAAACATGAAGAGCTAGGACGTAACATTATCGACATTCAGCAGGCTGATAGGAATAGCAAACTCGACGCAAACAGTCTTTGATCCGTGACAGTATACACACAGTATAGTCAGTGACAGAACTCAAGCACACAGTCTTCTTTCCATGAAAGTACATGCACGAATCAAGCAGCCGCGTGCGAATTAGCCACAGTTTATACAGCCATCCTAACACAGCAAAGGTGGGGGGTGGGGCACACCACTCAGCTTTGTTGACATTCCCCTTAGCGCAGCTCCATCTAGTGGATGCAACCCCAGCCACTACTGTATTCATTGAAGGTGCGCCTTATAGTCCAGTGCGCCTTATAATGCAGTACCCATTCATTGAGGGTGTGCCTTATGATCCGCTGCGCCTTATAGTGCGGGGAATACGGTACATGCATTTTCTAAAGCAGTAAACAACTTGAAACTTTATACTAAGTGTTTCTATGGAAAATGTTCTGCAGCTGAAGTGTCTTCTGTCTTCTGTGTGTTTGCAGCGTATTCACGAGGATTTTAACGAAATCTATCAAATTATACATTTGTTCTGCTTTCCTCCCCTCGGAACTGCACGTGTTTCGCATGTTAACAGTAGCAGTATTTATGAGATGATTAAAATCCCCTTTGCAAATGTATTATATTGTCATAAACCCACACCGCTGGCTTTGGAAATTAGGTTACCTCATATAAATAGTCCCAGATGTACGGGTGACATTCAGCATATACATCTGGGTATGTGGTACACTCCTCCTATATATAGATACACACATTTCCGTGATAACGAGCAAAAGTTCTGATCTGTGAGATGTTCCGAACATTTTCTCCTCTTTTCTTTTTCATTATTTAATACCGTGAGTCAGTGTAGACCTTTTAAATGAATGTAAGGCATATTGTTGCTCTCCTGTTTGAGCTGCATGAATGAATAATGTAATGAATATCACTTATTTATTTTTAACAGTTTTTGATTTGAATGAATAAATAATGAACAATTCTTCAGCCAAGATGAATAGTCCTTGTCGCAGAGCATCAAGAGGACTGTACGATTCAGAGATATCCACCGAGCCTAAAGGTAGAGTTTAATATAAACTCCACAGGAACATAAGCTAAAAAAAAAAAAGCACACTACTGTATTTAAATTATTTGATCGAGTATTTAAGCAATACAGATCAAAATGAGGTCCATGTGCATTTCAGATGTAACACTGTGAGCCAAGGGGAGCAAACCATCCGCTGTTTTTGAGCTAAAAAACAAGTTTAATGTCACTTAAGCACAGAAGTTATTTTAATAGTTTATCCACATTAACCATAAGGCATCGAGTGGAGCCTTTGTAGTCAACTATTCTGCTGCTTGAGAAGCAATAAGAGACTTGCAGCTTTTTGTCATCAAAAAACTGAGTTTTAACCTGTCAGGCTTAAAATACTCTTCATTCGTCACAGAGATTTTTCAGTGGTAATATTCTACTGGTTTTTACAATGTTCCTCGTCCATGACAAAAAAAAACAAAAGCAGGCTGTTTATTTAAGATTTTTTTTAAAAGATGTTTTAAATATTTTAGGTTTGTAAATCAGGTCACCAGTTTTATCCAAGCTTTTAATGACTTTGTGCCTCAGAAGATCTTCGGCTCCCAAGTGGCACATCGACAAGATGCGCTACTATTAACCCAGAGATCGCAGGTCTGAATCCAGGTTAATGCACAGCTGTCCGTGGCCGGGAATCCATGGGAGCTAATTGGCCGAGCTTTCACAGGAGCGACGGCATACACTGACTCCCTGTCACTCACAGCGATCGCCATCCAAGCATGGGCATCTGCGAGCTCATTCATAAGAGGGGGTGGATAACACTTTCTCTCGGGGTGTGTTAGACCGCCCCCAAATACACATAGTGCTGCAGTTCAAAAAGAGGCAGGTAGCTGGTATTACATGTCATGATAGTGGTCATGTGATAGGGAAGGCAATACCTGATGGGTGGGAATGGGATATGAGTAAATTAGGGAGAAAAATGTGGGAAAAATCCAAAGGAAAAAAGATTTTCAATGACTGTTGGACTAATTTCTCAAGACTTGCTTAACGATTTTTAAAACCAGTTTGCACTTTATCAGCTTCAGTGAATTCTGGAGTGTCTGTGTAGAATTGTCTTTCTGTTTAGATGATCTCTGAGCTAACTTTGCTGTTTTAAACTACACCCCATCTTTTTCCACAAAGGTACCATTATCTAAGGCACTTATTTAAATCTTTATGTACATATATCTTGTATTTCTGTTTGGAAATTTGTCTTACTGTGCAGTCCATGAATTGAAAATTAAAACATACATTTTCACTTGGACAGAAACGTACTTAGTTTCATACTTGTACCAGTTTCTTGACACTGGCTACCCTCGAAGGGTAGCGAGGGTTTTGTAATCGGTTCTGTCTGTCTGTTTGTTTGTTTTTCTGTCTGTCCGAGCATGTATCTCAAAAAGTACTGATCCGATCGACTTCAAACTTG
>JAQNCB010000004.1:23565999-23577680 GCA_030068295.1 Euristhmus nudiceps | reverse complement strand
GTCTCGACCCCCCATTAACTGCGAAAAGTGAGGGATCCCTGTATCTCAAAATGCAGTTTGGTGGATGCCTCTCTCACATTTCCTGCTGTAGCTTCAAATGACATGACCATAACCAGTTAATAAGTTCATTCTTTCATCAATTTATACTCATATACGAGGGTTAGTCAAAAAGTTCTGACAAATGCCATAAAGAAATGATGGCATTTGTCTGAGAACTTTTTGACTACCCCTCGTACTACATTATCTTGATCAAGATTAGGTTTGGAAAATGAATGAATGAATGAATGAATAAGACTTCTTTCTGCTTCAGGTATGCTTCATAGGGCTTAAAGAACACTAGTAAGATGTCATGGATGAGGCTAGTCAATCCAAAAGGATGCCACATATGCACACAAGCAAGGAGGTATACTGTAGATGATTTGTAGCCATGTCAACAATTAGGTTTCTGTAAGATTTGGGAGTATGAAGCCAGGCTCATTGGCAAGCTATCAAAGACTTCTCTGAAGCCTCCTAAAGCCACTGAGAAGAGGACCCAGAGGCTCCGGATAATGAGGAAGGACTTTGTCTCTTTCCCTTGTTTTTACTGGAGAATTCCCTTGAGATGTTGTAGCTTCATCAGTGAAACATTGAAGAAGGTTGTTTCCCTCTGACCACCCATAAAACTGGCGTTATACTGTAATACTCCCAGAAGTTTTGTCAAAACAATTCGCAGGTGCATGCAAACACTACAGGGATTGAAAGAGTTAGTCTTAACAGTCGTATATGCTAAGAGGCAATGTCTCTAAATTGGCAAAACTGATCCATATAGCAGAGTACAATTACTGTGATTTAGCAATAAATAGACCGTTTTAAGGAGTCCCGACCATTGCTTGTCTATACCCCCCACATTCCCCTAGTCACTGCCAATATACGGTGTACTCTACTCTTGCACAGGATAACATGTTGTCTGAATTAAGGTTTTACCTTTATAGTAAGCATCGGTCTGAACCAGCTGATCCTACTCCTGTTAACTATATTATGAATTATTTAAGATCTATATGAGGAGTACATTTTAGGAGAAAGACAAAAGGAATATGAAGAATACTAAACTGCCTCCAGAATAGAGTCATATCGCCAAAGGCTATTCATTAATTTAGTGTTTCCAAATGTTTCTGCTGCAAATATGCCACAGACTTAAAAAAGTCAATGCATTTTGAAGGAAAATGTGCCAGTGTTGTATATTTGTCGAAGTATGTTATACGTCGTTCTCTGCTTTTTCACATCACATGCTGTAAATCACAGTTGGATCGTATTAGAAGCAGATTTCAGGGCAACACAGTAGGCCATGTGGAAAAGACATGCCACGTTTCCACATCTCAGATTTATCACGCCTAAGCTATCTGTCAGCTACCTTGTCATGGAAACAGTGTGTTTTGACCATGCCTGATTCCCACGCAAGGTTGCTATTTGACAAATTTACATATGCTTTAATTCCGAAAAAGTTCTTTGAACTTTTAGTTTAAAGCAGTGTCTGGTGCCAGCTATTTCTATCGTAGCAGAAACACCCTCCTTCGTAGGAAGCTCGGTTATGCGCAAGGTTCTCATCTTATGGTTTCTCTGCTCAGGATTCAGACGCCACGTTAACCCAGAACATATGCTCTGGGTTTGCTTTTATTTTACATTAAGCAGGGAGTTTTACAGTTCTGGTAAATTCAGTGTAATATAACCAAACAAATAAACAAATAATAATAATAATAATAATAATACCAATAATAATCATAATAATAATAATTTGCCAGTTTTTTACTACTCTGAATCAACAGTAAATGTACCACCACCACCACAGAGAAACCTTTAGTGTAAATTAACGTAAAAATTTATTACAGCTATAACTTTTTGTTATAACTTTTTGTTTATGATGTAGATTTTCAAGCCCAGAATATGTCATTATTATGAATCCAAATATTTAATGGCCGTTCAGGATATTTATTCATTCATACATTTGCAAAACCGCTTGATCCTACTAGAAACGCGGGGAGGCTAGAGCCTATTTCAGCCGACTCTAGGGGAAGGAATGGTCCTCCCTGAACGGCTCACCAATCTATCACAGGGCCACACATAACCATTCACACTCACACACCCCTAGGGACAATCTGAAACAGACTGTTAGCCTAATGTGCATACATTTGGACTGTAGGAGGAAACTGGAGTACATGGAGAAAACCCACACATGCAGCAAAGCATGCGAAGAGCGTGCAAACTCCCCACAGAAACACCGTTGCTGAACCCAGAACTTGAACCCAGGAACCCAGATGTGCTGAGCGCTACACCAACAGAAGCCACACGTTATCATTACTTACTTTCATGCAAGGCTTCACTTTTTGTAATTGCTTCTCTTTAACCCACTGTAGCAAGTTTTCTTCTGCCCATGCGTGAGTGCTTTCTATATGTAAATAAAATCCTATTTCATTCAATCGATTTCTTACAGTTCTGTCACAAATATTAACCTCCATTTCTCCTCTTTTCTTTGTCCTGTATTGTGCTGTGCCTTTTCTATTTTCACAGCATATTGCTTTGCCAAGGCATTTACACTTTTAAATATTTCTTGGTCTCCCCGTGTATTTTTCTTTTATGATTTTCCCATTATGACTGAACTTTTTTTTCTTTATTGTTTTTTTTTTTTTTTGCATCAAATTTTAGACACAGCTAATAGGGGGGAAACTATTTTAATATACCTTTCATTTCTTTAGTTTAAAAAGCTTTTGGGTTGCTTTAGCCCGTATATTTGGATCGTTATCCATTTGTACAGTAAAAGTGCTTTTTCATCATTTGACAGAAACAGAAATTATAGTTTGTTGCACTTTTGTTCATCCTGCTTCTTTTATCAACCGTCACATCATCAATAAACACAGATGACCCAGTTTCACTGGCAGCCATACATACCCATGACCACCATGTTTGACAAACTCATTTCTTCCCATCGTTCTGGTATAAATTAATCTTGGCTTCATTTGTCTAAAGAATCTTCTTTCAGAACAGGACAAATTTCTAGCAAAGTCTAATCTGCCTTTCTGTTCTTGAGTGTTACCAGTCGTTTGCCTTTTGAAATAAAACGTCTGTATTTACATTCATGAAGCTGTCTCTTGGTTGACTGAATGTTGAGAATATATTTTTTTTTCACTGAGAAAATAATTCTATAATCTAAAGTAATTGTCTTCCAAAAACAATTTTTAAAAAAATTTGGTGATACCTTTTAAGAATACAGTCATCCCTCACTATATCGCGCTTCAGGTTCTGCGGCTTCAGTGCATCGCGGATTTTTAAAAAAAATATTCATCGAAAACTAAAAGTAAGCAGACAATGCCACAAGGGGTCGCTACTGACTCGGAAACATTTCAGTGGGAAATTCGTCTCGACCAATCAGCTTGAGAGATTTCAGAGGCTGCGTCCCAAACCGGAGTCAGTAGTGACCTTGCGGCCTGTCACTTAACTGTCTCACTATTAAATAGGGAAAAAGTTAAGCGAAGGGGGCAAGGTAATTACCGATTCCGGTTTGGGACGGCTCTGAAATAACAGCATTCGTGTGGCAGAAAAGGCAGAAGTCAAGGCATTTCTTACATTTTATTTACATCTATGTACAATTACACGTATGTATTTTATATTATTTATATTTTATTTACATCTTATGCATTGTTTTTGAATGCTTAATTGTTATACTCATTTATAGTGTCGAATATGTATTTATTGATATAATATACTCATATACATGTATATATACATCAGTCAGGGGGCGGGTCGATCCTACTTCATGGAAATTCGGTCTTCATGGGGGGTCTCGACCCGCCATTAACTGCGAAAAGTGAGGGATCCCTGTACACCAAATTGTTCATTTGGCCACTCCTAACTCCTAAAGTTTTTGCTATGGCTCTGATAGGCTGACAGGGTTTTTTTTTTTTCAGCCTAATGATGACCTCTTTTACTTGCAGTAACACGTCTTTGGAACACATCAAAAGTTCCCATGAACAGGTGCCAATCACAAATTGAAGACTTGGAATCAATTCCAGACCTTTAAGCCCCTTAATTTGCCATGAAATTATAAAGAAACATAATATAATGGGCTATGAAACAGCATAGTAGTGAATTGTCCAAATACTTTTGAGCCTGTAAAAGTACGATGTATGAAAATGGCTGCAGTTAAAAAAAGGCCAATGCAGTAGTTTTGTGACACTCCATAACTTACAGCTGAAGGTCTTCACTTCAGTCAGATTATAACTGTTTAATTTCAAATCCATTATATATATGATATATATTGTATATATAACGTTATACTATAGAAAAAGATGGTAATTTCTATGGTAGCTGCTTACTCCGGGATGTTCCATTTAAATGGATTAAAATGTGTCTTGCATTGATGTGGCAAAACGGAGGATGTTTTTCGTATTTTAGCATCGTTGGCTTTTTACCATTTAATAGCAAACATGGCAAGCTGCAATTTCTTTATTAACTCCCATTTCAGGGTAATGGGAGAGCAGCAATACTGGTGAGAGCACAGCTGTTGATGGTTGTAAAGAATTTTCTTTATTAATTTATTTTTTAATCATCATCAGAAGACAGAGATCACACACACACACACACACACACACACTGTGGATTACTTTTCCCTATGAAAGCATGGCATGTTGTGTTTTATCCTGCAGTGTGCATCTGCTTTTGAGCTTTTAAATCATGGTTGTTTGGACCTTGCCATTATGGGGTGGGAAGTGTTCCACACTGACTATTTTAAGAAATGTGAAGTGCCCCATTTTTAGTTCCAGCATGATCATATGATTAGTGTCAAGAAAAGAGAATGCTCACAACTCACATCCTGCTAAATATTTTATATTAAAGATTTTTTTTCATTATATTCATCATATCGGCATATCAGCCTTGCCTTGCCATGGGTGGCATGGCTGCACAAGGGTAGAATACATTCATTCATTCATTTGCCAAATCCTTACTAAGGTCAGAGAGTGGTTGAAGCCTGTCTCTGCCAATACTGGGCGAAGGGCTGGGGGGGGGCTACACCCAGAACACCAGTCACCAGTTCATCGCAGGACACCACACACAAACATTCACCATGCCACCCCTGCTGAAATGCAGAGTGTTAAATTTATATTGAGCAACTAAACGACAGAGCTCCTCGAGTTTGTGTGAGGTCTTGCTCTCATGTACGAACATCCCAACATTATTTGGTAGCATGCTGGAAAATTCCCAGTCATATGACATACAATAAAATATACAAAGATCGTTTCTCATTTACTCATCATAGACGGAATATCGAATTAATATTATTGTAGTTCAACGCTTGCTTGATTCTCCTGTCAGCAGTCATTACACCCAGCAATCTATTTGATTTTTCCTTCTTAATGAACACATCTAGTCTGCTGTCTGTTTCACTTTCCCTATAATTCCATCACATTGAGTATGTTGCTCGTTACTCATTTGTATACCACTTAATCCGGCTAGGGTCACTGGGAGGCTGGAGCCTATGATAGCCTGGGTGAAGGCGGGTTACACACCGAACAGCTCGCCAGACCATCACAGGGTCGAAGTATATTGTGTATAAAAAATATTATTGTTGCTATTGTTTTTATCAGTTGGACCAGTATTGTCCTTTTGATGAACTGTTCGAACTATTTTCTTTCGGCTTCTCCCCCCAGGGGTCGCCAGAGCGAATCATCTGTTTCCATCCGTCCCTGTCCTCCGCATCCTCTTATCTCACACCAACTAACTTCATATAATAGAGTGATTGTCATCACTGAACCTAAATGATGATGGTGTCAGTTCCATCAGCGCCAAAACCTGGCGCCGCAGAAAGATTACGTTGAACAACACATTCCAGCAGCTCCTGCACCAATCCTGGCCCCATGATCACATGACACCATACCTGCTCCTGTTCACACTTGATTTCTCAAACTATTTAAGATTTGCACTCAACTGGTTGTCAAGCTTTGGTTACTGTCCTGTGGTTTCTCTGCCTTGATAACTAGGCTACCCTTAGCCGTTGTTTACCTTGTTTGTGTGGGTTTTATTTACTTATTAAAAACTTGTCACGGCATTTACGTCTGCCTCCTCCAAATCATCATAAAGGGTTTGAATTTGATGCTGACTTAAGATTTTTTTGTATTCTTCATGCATTGTTGATGGTCGAACTAACTGAAAATGTTTCATATTTAGGAAACTTTATATCCTTTTAAATTTAGCTCTGTTCTCTTATTCTGGATTTTATTTCCCAGTTTTCCAGTCATACTGAGCCCATCTGCTCACAGCCTGTGAGAGTTTTTCAAGATAGGCAGAAGCACAGCAGGATCATTTAATAGGACTATAATTAAAGTTATTTGCATCATCTTGTTGTGAATATCTCATCTGTTTTAAACACCAGCTTTTATCTGAATCTTTGAAATCACTGCAGCAATCACCGTACTGGTAGAATCCTTGTAAATTACTGTAGTGTGGAACATAAAACAGCCTTTGGTACAAAAATAAAAAGGCCAGGCTAAGATTGTCAATTCTGCAGCTTGATTTTATAAATGTAACATCTATGTCCCGGCTTCTGCTAAAACTTGTCAAGAATAATCAAAAGAAAAGAAGAAATTTGAAAACATTAAACTATACACTGGCACAAATTATCATTCAATCCCTTAATGTGAAATTTAAACAAATACGTCTAATAAATGTCACAGTCACAGCCCTAAAAATCTGTTACATAAAGGGCCAAGCCTATGACAGTAAAAGAACATCCCATAATTAACTTTTTTTTTTTTTTTTTTTTAATCCAATCCATGTTTAGACTATAAGGCTTTTATTGAAGCATTGTATCTCTACAGTGTTTGCTCTCATTTCGGTTGTCATCTTGTGGCTTTCAGAGAAGTTTTTATTTATTTATTTGTTTTCACTTGTCCCTTTAAAGCTGTAATTTTCTTAAATCAGCTCCGTCCTCTTACAACACAATGAAGAATCCCACAATGGCAGGCTTGCTTGCACCAGATGTTCCCCTCCACTGCTGGATGCTCTCCTTCTCTAACACATTGAAACCCTGAGAAAACAACAAAGACGTAATTCTTAGTGAAGACTGGGGTATAAATCAGAGACCTAGTTTAGCAAGTGTTAAATAAAATATAATATGAAACATGACCAAGTGAGAAGTATTTTGATAAAATTTTATATTTCCCCAAGGGAATGCAAACTCGGTGTATCCAGATTGTAAGCTGTAGGAAATTGGACATCAAAGATGTAGCATAGTCTAATAAAATATTATACAGAATTTTTTTAGTTTTTCCCAAACTTTTATTAGCACTCAATGGCGTTTTCTCTGACATTTTCTCCATTGACATTTCATCAGGTATTATTTGCAGTCAGTATTGAGGTAAGTGAAACAAGGTGTGAGATTTAAAGAAAACTGTAAAATTCAGAACTGAGACGTAATTACAGACGTTGGATGTTAAACAAAAGTTAATGAAAAATGGCCTAATCCTGTCAACACGTTTCCTGGTCTGTCTAGTGCACAGTAAATTAGAGAACAGTGTATATTAGAGTAAATTGTACTTGAACTGTGTTTATCCACCCTGGCTGAACTTCATGCTTTGTGCTGCTCTAATATATGACATGCTGAAACAAGCACAATTTTGTATGCTGCAAAATAATGATGGTGTTCAATGAGGTGGTTTGCAGTGAGTAATGTGTTCATTACAATTGGAATTACTCATACAGCAAACTATAGTGTACATAATAGAATCCTGTTAGATGCTTATTAAATTAATATCTTTATATTTGATAGTATGAATAAACCCATATTTTTAATAACATAAATGGGGTCAATATACTCAATTCTTTGCCAAGCCACAAGAGGGTACCCTCTAGCATATTTCTGACCTTCTTCTGTTCCCCAACTCAATTTCTATAGTTGTTCACACCTGATTTGTGTTCCATGTGATAGTCTCCCTATATCAGAGGTCCCCAACCACCGGGCCACAGACCAGTACCGGGCCATCACAAAGGCTGAATAATTTTTTTTTATTAATTATCAGAATGTGAAAGAGCTTTTATTTTGAAGAACTGCTCATCTCGGTCACCTGATGCAGTACATCAAAAAAAAAAAAAAAAAAAAAAAAAAAAAACCAACAACCAAACAAAAATGAGTAAAAAACAAACATCTTTGGAGAGCTTCCCACTAATTCATTGGGATGGTGAGTTGTATTTTTACACACTTTGTTTTTAGGGCTTTTTTTTTTTATACCCGTCGGTGAAAGTATTGTTTTACATGAAACCGGTCTGCTGCACAAAAAAGGTTGTTGATTGCTGCCCTGTATACACTACTCTCTGTGTTTTGTCCATTTACTTGCATGGCAGGTACTGGTGTGAGCAGCCTTTGTTGTTGTTCAGGTTACAGCTTGTCTTAAAGATAAATTTACCTTCTCTAAGTTTATCCCAGCCTCCCAGAATGGCTGAACTGGACTCCATTCCCCCATCAATCAAGGATACCACTATTACACACTGCTATTAATAACATAGATGTGCATTGATGCAAATTTAAGTGATCGTCCAGGTAATAAATGTAATATGTACGCTCTTTTCCGTGATAAAACCTGTGTTTCTGTGTCTGGATCTCAAAATCTCTGATATTCCCAAAGTACTGCCGGAATGCAAAGCTTTGGATTGGTTCTATGGAGAGATTGAGAAAGTCAAAGTATCAGAAGTAAACTAACAGCCAGCTTGTGAGGAAGATTGGAGCAGATGGAGCGAGACTTCATTTCATATATCACCTACTGAGTTAATATCACTTAACAGAGATTAGAAAACCTCCTGCCACACAAATGTCATTTAAAAGGCAGCGCATGTTTGTGACCTGAGGATGGCTTTTGGAAGGAAAAAAGATCACATTCTTACTTCTACATAAGACATTCTTATCTAAACACTGTTCATTTAGCCGATAAATTAAACAAACAGGATACTCTTGTGTGTTTTCTAAGACTTGGGTGCATTAACGCATCCACATAAAGAATATTTTTAATTCTATTAATTTGTGCTTCCTTATAAGGTTGAATCAAAAGACACAAGTCCTTTATCATATATTATAGGGGTCTGACATCAGCTGGGTGGTTGTGTGGCATTACAGGGGGGGAAACATGCATGTGCAATGCACAATTCCTGTGGGACCTGTGGAAGACTGTGTAGGTACTTTGCTCTGGTAAGTGTGTGGCGCTGCAGTCTGCTAAGGCGTGATTCATGTGATCGGTGCTCCAGCAAGATTAAGGTGAACGATTTCCTTTAATAGCAGATGTACCTAATTTTTCAATATTTTTTCTTGGGTACTTATAATTATTAATTTTTTTAAATTGCTGATGATTTCAGAACACATTATAATCCTTTTGTTGTTTCTTTTTAATACACACACACACACACACACACACACACACACACCATTAAAAAAAAAACCTATGAAGTAATAGGCTAGGAAAAGTCAAATGGGATGACCTGTGCCTGATTGCAGAGCATAATGTGCTTGTTATTATTGTAATAATCATAATTTTTCCCCTTAAGGCCATAATAATACTATATAAAATAGCAATTCCACTATTTTCTTAATTTTACTATGTTTAGATTTGGAACCTTCTTCAAATGTCAGCAAATGGCTGTTATAAGTTAGCAATAAAATGTTCAGGATATTCATGCTAGCTGACAGGACATTTATTTCAAGGTTCAATTCTCATCAATCCATGACATATGAATAAGTAAAAATATAATGCTAAATGATTCCTTTTTTGAAGGGTAAATGGTTCACTTTTAGTTGGTTTGTTTTAACAAAGAAAGAAAAACATCTTGTGCACTTAAAATCTTGGAACATTTCTTTCTTTCATTTATTTTCCCCATTTATTTATTATTATTATTTTTATAGCCTCAGCCCAATTAGCCTGGAAACACTTAGACCTGGGATCAGTCATCCATATTTCCATTAAACACCACAGAGCATACAGTAAACTCATGAAATGCTCTGGGGGCTGCCTTTTACAGATGACGGAAGTCTGATTTCGAGAAGAAGGGAGTAGCAATGGTTTAAAGCTCATTAAACTGGCGTCTTCCTATAACATCAACCATTGCAAGTTCCCTTTGTAAGAAAATGCGTACTGTAGTATGTATATGCTACAAAAAATACCCCTAATTATTCTCATACTCAGTTCAGTCCTATGGAGTCTATTGTATGCGTCAATTACACTAATACGAACCATGTGCAGGTCTGTTAGATGGTTCCATCCATTCATAAGATACAGTGAGTCTGTCTGAGATCACTTTTCACCACTGAAAAACATTCTACGGGGACTACTCTTGCGTTGTAATCTGCAATTATGAGCCTTTAATCCTCAAATATGTGTTGCTCACCACACTGGTGATATGTGAGGCCACAGAGCTCCAGTGATCTCTGCTGCGGTCAGTGCTCTTGTTTTTGCTCTATGCAGAAGGCTTCCATTATATCATAATCTTGAGCACTATCATCTCCAGACAGCTGTGCTGACAATGGAAAAAGCTTTTGCTGGTTTTGAGAATGTGTAAATGTCACCCGTATAAAGTTGTGGCACAGTCTGGCTTCAATACAGTAATGCAGTGCTCTCAGGGTTGAGTAGCGTTTTTCAAGATTGAGCACAAACTCAAAGTTTGGGTCAAAATCAATAAAGCAACACTCCAAATTTGCACTAGCGAGACCTAATACTTGTTTCTGTAATCCATTTTTTTATGCACTACGCTGCCAGACGATATTGCTATTTTGTGCTTTCTAATTCGGAGTGTTTATAGTCGTATACTAAATTAATTTAGGGAACACAGTGGGATATGTTACTATGGGGGAATCATCGTTGATGAGGTGGTTTGATGCAGTTTTACAGACATTTCACAACATTATATGCAGCTATTAGTGGATAAGTGGATAGGGGTGCTTGTACAGTGAATCAGTTATTGTGGTGATGTAGTCAGTTCTGGTTATTTACGTTTTCTTGTAGAATACACTAAACTCTGAATGAGTAGGCTATGAATAGACGCTGTTAGCTACACAACGCTTTTCTCTGCTTGGAGTATGCAGGGCTCAATTATCATGCCTCTGTAATGGTTACAATATGACAAACTATAAAATTTTCATTAAAATATGCTTTTCTTCATGTATCACCAGATATCTCTGGTGATAGGTGTCTAAAGCTGGTGTTATAGGAGTAGCATGGTTCTTTTAAGATCTGTATCAACTCAGCACTGGAAGAAATAAATTGGTCACCCCTGCATTTCTTGACTATGCGCTAAAGCCGGAGTGCTCAATACATCAATCGCGAGCTACCAGTCGATCGCAAAAGGTACTATTGGTCGATCGCATTACATTAAAAAAAAAATAGACATCAGCTATCTAGCGCGTCACTGGATTGACATACAGGGTTGCCAGTTACTGCGCATGCTCAAAAAACGGCGCTAAATACAGCAAAGGTCAGCGAGTTACCTCCAGTTTTAAGCACTCGCTTTTTTCTTTTAAACTAAATAAAGCTTATGGTCATCAAAAACGAGGGGTGGAGCTGGACCAAGTAAGAAGACAAAAATGAATCACTTTCATATGGAATGGGAGGAGGACTTTTTTCACGATGTCATTTTCGGAGTGTGTTTGTCTCATCTGCCGGTCTCCCATCGCAATA
>JAQNCB010000004.1:23299455-23311238 GCA_030068295.1 Euristhmus nudiceps | reverse complement strand
TGTACTCTGCCCTTGCCCTCGCTGAGATGGGCACCAGCCTCCCTGTGACCCTAATTAGGATTAAGCAGTTCAGAAAATGAATGAATTTCCACCAGTTGCAGGCTTAGAAGTCACCCATCATAATTAATATTTCCAGTTCAGGGTGGCATGGTGCTGTAGTGATTAGCAAAATCACTCCTTTGAGTCCTCTGGTTCAGTCTCACAGTCCAAAGACACACAGATTATGCTAAATGGCTGTTCCAGATTGCCCCAAGGTGTGTGTGCTGCCCTGCAGTGGTCCGGCTAGCTGTTTAGGGTGCCCAGTGTCAGCTGAGATAGACACGGCCTCCCTGTTATCCTAGTAATGGATTGGGCGGTTCAGCAATTGACTGAGTAATTAAGTCCTGTTTATATCCATTTAAAAAATACGAGGCTCCGTCTGCTGACCTTTGCGTAATAATCCTTCGCTTCCAGTCAGCATGCAGGAACTGCACTCTCAAGAAAAACAGAGAGAGAGAGAGAGAGAGGTGTAAGTTGGGCCCAAGTTTATTAATGTCACCAAGTAATTACAGACTCGCAGGTTTTCATCCAGAATCAGTGTTAGTCAATATGTGGAGCTCACTTTCCTGAAGATGTCAGATCCTTCTTTATTTTTATTTCTTAATTCGTTCAGAAATAACATCACAATTCCAATCTGACCATGTAAACACATCGGAAAGTGGCTGCAACATGTTTGTGTTGCCCATGTAAAAGCGGCTACGATCAGCATCTGTGTACATTTACGGTAGATTTACAGTATGGCATTTATCCAGAACAACGTGTGTTTCTCATTTAACTGAGCAATGGATGGTTGAAAGTCTTTCTCAATGGCCGAACAGTGGCATCTTTGTGGTACTGGGATTTGAACCCAAGACCTTTGGATCGAGAGGCTTAACTACTGATCCACACCTCTACCCTGTGTAGGGCTTCTGTGGCCACTAGAGGGCTCCCAGTATTAATAGATAGATAGATAGATAGATAGGTAGTTGGCTGGCCAAACAGATATATTAATTGACTGATTGATTGATTGATTATGCTTTTATTTAATAATTAATTTAATTCATTTAATACTGTCTGACTATTTTACATTTGCATTTTTTATGGAAGAAAGAAACCTCAACAAGAGAGGTAGTATTTATCTCAGTAATTAGATTTGAATTGTAATAGATTGTTAGTCTGCCCTTTTGCACATTTACATTTTAAAAACCTTCAAGTGGTGGATTTCTTATTTAAATAAAGTGACTGTAATAAAGGATAAATTGGTTCATAAAATGGCATGACAACAAAGTGGTTAAATTTTCTTAATCTTAAACTCTGTGATGGTGGCACCGTGGGTCAGTGGTTTTACATTATCACTTTACAGCAAGAAGCATCAGGCTTTGAATCTTCTGTGTGGAGTTTTCATGTTGTCCGTGTGCTTGTGGAGTTTCTTTCTGGGTAATCTGGGTGGTGGCCATGTGATAGGGAAGGTAATACTTGATATGTGAGAATTGGATACAACTAAATTAGGGAGAAAATGATTCACTAAGGCCACTGAATTACTTAAAGTGTCTTGTCATCTCAAAGCTAGACTACTGTAGCTCACTCCTGGCAGGCCAGCCTCTGAGCACTATTCAACCTCTGCAACTGATCTAGAATGCACCTGCATGGCTTGTTTTCAACCATCCAATGTTCTCCCAGACCTCTCCACTGCTGTGCTGTTTCTGCTGGCTTCCTGTAGCTGCTCACATCAAATTAAAAAGACTAATTCTTGCCTACAAAGTCAAAAATGGCCAGTGCCCTCCTACCTCGAAACTCTTTTCACACCACACACTCCCTCGAATCCTCAGTACTGGTAAACTGGTCCCTCCTTTTATTAATTGGCAAGAAAACATGTGTCTAAGCTCTGTTCTGGCACCAAGAAGGTGGATTGAACTTTCCCCAAATGTCCGGACCACTGAGCAACTGGGTGTCTTCAAACAACTGAAAACCTAACTTTTTTGACCTGATTGGATTAGCATTAGTATCTATCTTTATGTCTATATATTATTTATAAAAAAAAAAAAAAAAAAACTTTTTCCATTGGGTTTTGACTGATGGTATCCTTAGCCTCTGTACTAGTGAACCAGTATTTGAATGATTTTACTGATAGTGACTTTAAAATACTCATGTATGTTCATCTGGATAAGGGCATCTGACAAATGTCATAAATGTAATTGATTCTGAAATCCTAGAAATTCAACAAAATGCTTTTTTCCAAGAATGCCTTTACTGTGAATGCTTCACAAGAATGGAGTGTGTGTGTCTGAACCGCTTAATCCTAATTAGGGTAGCAGGGAGGCTGGTGCCCAGCTCAGCGAGGGCGAGAGCAGAGTACACCCTGGACAGCTCGCCAGGCCATCGCAGGGCAGAAACACGCTACTCTTGACAAAAGTCAGCAATGGTTCTTTTACATCCCTCTCACTACAGACAGTGCGAGACATGGCCAGCCTTTGATAACCCAGTTAGCTGCAATGGGGGGTACAGCAGTGACAACCCGTTGATAGTGGGACTTGAACCCCCAACCTTGGAATCAGTAATCAAGCACCTTACCACCAGGCTACCACCTCCGGTTAAGTTAAGAACTAAAACACAAAATAACATGACAAAATAATATTTATTAAAAGAAGGTTTACAATTTTAAGACAGCATTACCGGTTCATTATTGGCTCAAATCTACATAAATCTAAGACTCGTCAATACTGAACTAACAAACAAATGCATTGTTCTAGAGCTTTCACACTTAATAACTGTTATTCATTTGTGGAAAATACATAGAGTGCTTTAACACTACACTCCATAACATACTGAACAAATACTAATGTAGAAAAAAAAAACCAACCTGAAAACACATCAACCTAGGTCTACTATTTCTTAAAAGAGACGAGTGCACAAACATGGGAAATAAAACAGCAAAAAAGCAAGCTCTGTACATCACAACAAATCTTCAAATGCTGTTCTGACAAAAATTCAAAATTGAAATTAAGTGATTTTTTTTTTGTTTTTATTTTTTTTTTGTTCTGATCATCAACCAGAAAGTCCTCAGGAGACCCTCTTCATCACAAGGCAAAACCAAACAAAACAAACCTTCTCATTTTGGCTAACAAGAGTCCATCCAGTGTCCCATTTTAAACATGTGGATATAAAAAAAAGGATAAAAAAATGTTATTAAAGTTTTTTGTTTTCAAAAAAAAAAAAAAAAAAAAAAAATACAGACAGGCAAAGAAGGAGAAACAAATGAAAAGACTCTGTGTGGGTTCCGTTCATCTTGCTGTGCAAGTTCACCAAACACTGGCTGCGAGTGAAGATGCTGCTGCTTGGTCATATCTAAGAATGGGTGTGTTTTTCTTTCAACCTCTTTGTTTGTTGCAGGTGTTCAGCGCAGAGAGGTTAAGTGAATACTGGTTGCATCTGTAAGCAGGTAATAGAAACCAAACATGGTCACTTATTTCACAGGAACACAGGGAGCAGGAACACCAGAAAGCCCCCAAAAACTGCAGTCCAGATGCCATGTCAGAATGTGCCATGGCCATTTCCCAAATCTCTCAATGTGTTTAAGTGGTTCTCTCCTGCTCTTCCACCTCCTGCTTGGTTCTTCTTAAATTGCTTTTCATTTTGACAAATTCCGGTGTGTTCTCCTGCTCCTCTTCTATCTTATGTTGCTCCAGCTCCAACTAGAGAAAGAGAAACAGAAAGGCTTTTCAGTTTCTTCAGATGCATGCTCGACTTTACCTTTTGTAATTTTTGTGTTTGAGAGCGATAGATGGAATGCAGTGCCAATACAGGGATCCCTCACTTTTCGCGGTTCATGGGGGGGTCAAGACCCTACACGAACACCGAATTTCCGCGAAGGGATTGACCCCCCTGACTGACATATATGTACATGTATATGTGTATATAATATCAATAAATACACATTCAACGCTATAAATGCTTATAATAACAATTCAACATTCAAAAATAATGCATAGGATGTAAATAAAATATAAAAATAATATAAAATACATACGTGTAACTGTACATAGATGTAAATAAAGTCTAAGAAATGTGTTTGGGAACCAAGTCCTAAACCATAGTCGGTAGTGAACTTGAGGCCTTCCTATTTAACAGTGAAAAAGTTAAGGGAAAGTCCGCAAGTTCACTACTGACTCCGGTTTGGGACTCGGCTCTGAAATCTCGCAAGCTGATTGGTCGAGACAAATTTCCCAGCATTCGTGCAACACAAGAAGAAGAGGCTGGGATCCGAATCCGAGTCAGTAGCGACTCCTCGCGGCATTTTCCTGAACTTTTCCCCTATTTTCCCCTTTTTTTTATTTTTCGATGGATATTTAAAAAAAATCCACGATGCACTGAAGCATGATATAGCGAGGGATGACTGTACCTGCATCTGTTTCATGCAGCATAGAGATCTTTCATCAGATTTAAATACAAAAACTCAAATTTTTTGGTTCTTCTTCTTCTTCTCCGTTCCCTCAGAAGCACTATATTCACTGTGAGGTTAATATGCAAGCACTCAGTACCTTCACACCCTGATACACACTACCTCAATTTCAGCAACATCATTCAAACTCATAATTGATCTCTACTAAGCAAATATGTGTAACAATTTTTTTAATCCTACCTACACAGTTATTTTGACTTGTGCATTCTTGTCTGTACATACTTACAATATTTTAATTGAAAAACAAATTTACTTGCTTTCGCTATTTCCCAAAAGGGGCAGGATGGCGGCATAGTGGCTAGCATTCGCGCCTCATGGCAAAAAGGTCCTGGCTTGGCAAGGGCGTCCCTGTGTGGAGTTTGTACTTGCGTGGGTTTCTTCTGAGTGCTCCGGTTTCATCCCACAATCCAAAAACCATGCACTTTAGGTCAACGGGCTGCTCGAAATCACCCAGACATATGAATATGACTATGAATGGGTTTGTGTCCTAGGGAATAGGTTCTGCATAGGGCTTACAGCCCACTCGGATAAACACATACACTGCACCGGAAACCAGGAACGTGGCCCAGTGCATCACAGGGTGCAGAATAGGAACATAGATAGTAGTTCCATCCAAAAGGGTCTTGTGTCTGTTAGATAATGTTTATTGAATATATATTTGTATCTGTTTTCATTCAGAAGATTCCAGCTGTACAATGTTTTTGTGTTTGTTAGATCCACCATGTGTACCTGTTCAAGTTTCTGCTGCCTCTTCATGAGCTCAATCTCCAAATCACTGTGCTTCTTGTGAGCTTCTTGCTCTGCCAGTTGAGCCTTCAGCACTTGATCTCTCTTCCTCTTCTCCATCACCTTCTGTAACTCAGGCTTGTTCTGTGGAGCCAGACCCCTGGGACACAAAAATAACAGAATAAGAAAAGAATATTCCCCAAATTAAGATTTTTATTTGTTTGTTTTTTGGTTTTGATATACTGTATTAATCACACAAGGGAAATTATTGTCTCTGCATTTAGCCCATCCAAAGATCCAAAGTGAGCACACACACCCCTTTGGAGCAGTGGGCTTCCCCCGGGCTAAACCCCCCCCCGGGTTTAAACCCCCCCCCCCCCCCCCCACACACACACCCCACACACACACACACACACACACACACACACACACACACACACACACACACTGGGGGCGCCCAGAGAGCAGTAGGTGCCTTGCTCGAGGGCACTTCAGCCACGAATGTGGAGGAAGGGAAGGTGGAGCTCACTACCCCGCCGCCACACGTTTTTCCTGCTGGTTCGGGACTCAAACCAACGACCTTTCGGTCCCAAAGCTGTTTCTCTTACCATAAATTTCTCCTGCCACGAATTGGCTGTTCTAATTTTAAGATGAAGGTTTTTATAGTTTATTAGGGTTAATCAGACATATTTTAATGCCCATGGTAGTATGTTACATTAGAGAGTGATTAAGACTGTGAAAAATTAGGCCATGACTGTCATCACGCAATGACTGAACCAATTCTCTGTATGTCTTCATGATAAGCACTTACCTGCCTACAATGTGAGGTTATCATCTTATAGAATGGCTGCCCATTTTATATGTACACAACAGGGACTAAATGGTCCATACATCTTCACTACACCGCTCTACTGAGTCATACAAGTGGTACAAAAGAGTTCACTCTACCATCACAGATCAAACCATGATCATGGACACACATGACACAGACACACTTCTCACTGGGTGGTGTCTGTGAGCTCATGTATATGGAAAAAGGGTATTCGGTGAGTTTTCAAATGTCAATTTTCACTGCATAAGAAGGAGACTGAAAGAGATGTGGTGGTAGAGCCACAAAGATCTCAGAGGAAGAGGTAGTATGTGATCACCCTCACATTCACACTTTCTGGTTACTCACTGGAATACAAACAAGCTTCTTAGATGAAACTGGGGTTAAATCGTCACCACTGGTTTAGGTTTGACAGTGTAGGAAAAATGCACCCGAGTGGCGTTTCAACAAGCTGTGTGACTATTAACCCAGAGATCAAAAGTTTGAATCCGGTTTAATGCCACAGTTATCCGTGACCGGGAGTCCATGGGAGCCAACTGGCAGAGTTCTCACTGGATGGAGGGATGGCATACGTTCACTTCCCCGTCACTTACAGCGATTGCCAGCCAATCATAGGCGTCTGTGAGCTCATTCGTACGAAGGAGCGGATCATGCTGTCCCTCCAAGTGTGTTAGACCGCCCCCAAATACGAATTCACTGCAGTTCAAAAAAAGGCGGGTAGCCAGCATTGCATGTTACGGAGGGGGCGTGTGCATGCTTTCGCCCCTCCCTGGTTGGTGGTGGTCAAGTGACAGGGAAGGCAATACTTGAATATGGAAAAAGGTCTAACTGAAACAAATCTACATCTGGAAAGAGAGAAAGAAAACTGCAGGAAGTTCTGAGAATGGTGAAGCATGACTGAAATGAGATGTGCTGCATGAAATGGAGAGTGTTTAAAATCACCCAGGAGACTCAGTGTAAGCCTGAATGGAACAAACAGTAACATACTGCCTTTTTCTTCCAAATTTAACTTTGGTACGAACATACAGCAAAGTTCATCATGACGCTAAAGTCACAAATGGCTCCAGCAGATTTGAAAAAAACAACAACAACCAAAAAAAAAAAAAACACTAAGCAACTTGAGAAAGCAGCAACGTTTCCATGAAGTAACTGTGTGACTATTAATAGAAAGTACTACCGGTAATTACAAGAACTGCAATTTCCTGGTGAGCTGTCCAGGGTGTACCCCTCCCTCACCCAGAGTCAGCTGAGATGGGTGCCAGCCTGCCCACGACCCTAATTAGGATTAAGCAGTTTAGAAAATGAATGAATGAATAATTACAAAAAATTAATATTATGAACGCAATCAGCATCACGATAAAACAACAGTAGCATATTTTGAAGGTATAGTTTCACTCTGGTTACTGATTACCACGTTCATTTAAACACCTCCAAATGACCTTTGAGCCATCAGATAAAACCTTGTTAGTGCCAAACCACACAAACGGAAGTGTCCAACTCCACCCAAACAACATCTCAAACACTATATCAATTTCAACAGTGATGGTCAATAATGATGAAGAAAGTGTAAATAAATGCGACATTGAAAGCTTGAAGTTCCAATAACATAAATATTATGGTTGAGCCATTAAAGCAACAATTATAGTTCCACATAAAAAGCATGATCTCCTATATACTGTATCCTGAAAGACACAGCCATCTTTCCTGTTTTTAAATCATGTGTTACAAGTTTGTCTTTTCTTCCGTATATTCAGTATGATATTAACAGAAAAGTTCACTCATGTCGTTCAAACCTAGAAACATTCAACGCACAGTTATGTTCTCCTTCGCCAATGGGCTGTGAATGAGAAGTGGTTACGTTTCCAGGTTATTGATCAAAAGGTTGGGGGTTCGACTCCCACTAGCACCAAGCTCCCACCGTGGGCCAGGCCTTTAAATCTCAATTGCCCAGTCGTATAAAAAGGAGAACGCAAGTCACTCTGGATAAGGGTGTCTGCCAAATGCAGTTAACGTAACATAATGTAACGTGGTACGTACTGCTCTGTGTTGCAAAAGTATGCTTAAAGGAATTTCCCCCTATTAAAGATCAAGTGGATGTTCAACATGTATAACCCTTTAACGCAACCCAAAACAACATCATGGTCCCACTGAAGTAGTAAATAATCAGCACCAAGACACTGGGGAACAGCGGAGTGCATATCAAAAATGAAACATTACTTTGACATCAAATTACGTTTGAAGGCGAAAAGGTGCTTATCTCTGCTAATCCATATACACATGCTAGCCTGCTATGTGGGAATTTCTCCCTAGGATTAATAAAGTATCTATCTCTATCTATCTATCCCTGAGTAATTAATTTATTGTTTAGTCAGGAATAATGTGTGGTGCATCAGTGAAGATGAAATTCTCATTGAGGAAAGACAAGCACTCGTCTTTCTTGTCTATAATAGCCAACCATATCGATTGGCTGTTCATATCATACAGATCTATGTACCGGAAGTTATATACTGCTGGACAGCATGAATTATACTCTCCTTTTTATAAATACATATTTAGGCTAATTTTAATACGGCTGTACATTGTGTTTAAAATGGGCTGGGGTTAAAAAAAAACTTGCTAATGAGGTGAACGCAAAAAACAACAAAAATCACACTGAATCCTGGTGGCCCGGTGGTAAGGTGCTGGATTACTGATCCCAGGGTTGGGGGTTCAAGCCCCACTATCAGCAGGTTGTCACTGCTGTCCCCCCAGTGCAGCTAACTGGGTTACCAAAGGCCGTCCATATCTCTGACTTTCTGTGGTGAGAGGGATGTAAAAGAGCCATTGCTGACTTTCCCCAAGAGTAGCTGCATAGCCGTCAGCATGTGTCTGCCCTGAGATGGCATGGCGAGCTGTCCAGGGTGTACTCTGCCCTCGCGCAGAGTCAGCTGAGATGGGCGTAAATGAATGAATTCTGGCACTGACATCCATCTCTTAATTAACCTTGCTATCTTAAATCAGTAGCTCCAAGCGTGCCACTCTTTACCCTGAGTTTACCCTGAGGCATAATGTTTGGGATCTCCACAATTTAAGAGAACAATTTAAGTGCATATGGGATCGGATCTTTGTTCTTCTGAGGGAACTTGGTAGAATCGTGATGATCATGTGGTTATTACGATTCGACATCAAATCATGATAGAACTTGGGAAGTGTGGAAGAGCGCAGTAGAGCTCATCAGTGTAACAAACCTTGACGCACCATCGTAAGGGATCTATCCCTTCAAGTTTCATCTCTTAGATGTACCCTGCCTCCTTCTGAAACCCCAATGGTGCTCCGTGCACGCTCTAAATCATAGAGCTCCTCACTTTTTTGAGTCACGGAGATTGCGGACCTTGTGCCCCAGTGTAAACGTAGGGTTACAGAAGTATGAGAGGAGTTAAAAGTCTTCCGCAGATCAACTGGCTGCGATTCATCCAGCACTCACTGCGAGGCCAGAACGCCCTCCCAGACATACAGACATACTCCACTCCACTTTCCATGATTCTCTCTGACGGCATACGTCAGAGAGATGAACTAAAATCCAACACAATAAAAGGCAGAGGAAAAACAGGTTATTATATAAACTCCACCAGTTCCCACTGACCAACTGTTATATAATCCACCACATTGTAAGTCTGCCTCCATCACTCCCTGCTCCGCCCGCTCAACCGGTCCAGTGAGCACTTTATTCTTTAACATGCATACAAACATTTGAGTTAGATGAAGATGGAGGGGAAAGAAAAACGTGGGAGAGGGTGAGAGATAACAGAAGAGCATGAAAACAAGGGTGACATGAGGGACGATGCTGCACTCCTGCTTATGTAACTGTTCATCTCCGCTCATCCCTGTGACTTATCACACATCACTGCATGATCCAAACCCATCTAGACAGAGGACATCTGCTACACCTTCAACACACACACACACACACACACACACACACACACACACACACACACACCAAAACCAATACACTACCATTCCACCAGTGATTGTTTCCACTAACTAGCAGTGAGGAGTTCAATTACGGTACTTTGGATTTTTAACATAACTTGTGTCATAACAATCCTCAACCACTCTAATAAAAAGCAAGGAAAAAAAACCAAGAAATGTTATTGAATAAACATCCAGGAAACTAAACTGCTGTGGTCGTATAACTTCAGTGTTTATTCCTTAAAGCTATTAAGTGAATCATGTACACAAGGGTGTGTACGACCATAAAGCACCAGACAAATAACCATCAAGCAAAGGAAATTAAGACACAGACAGACATTACTGGCTTCTCCGGAGCATTTTTCCCTCCATTCCTGTCTACTTGGAGACACAGCACAGAACAAAACGACCCGCCAGGAAAATGGTTTACATCAGAAACCGGCCGCTCAAACTATTTAACAGTTTTTCCTCTCTTCAGAGTGTACAGACATATCAAACACTCCAACTTCCTTTATCTTACTGTCTATTATACCATAACGCTAATGAAGTACCGAATCCGATTGGTCAGAAGGTGTTCACTAAAATTCACTAGAACAGCGGCTCCGCAGTGGTTACCAGGTTTACACTGTACTAAGGTGCTTGGTAACGCTTTCACAGAAATTTCTATGATCGAAACTCCAGATAACCTTTGACCAGTAAAGAATAGGTTTAAAAACAAGACGTCATTTAAGAATGACAGCTTATCGCTCTTTACATTTTATGGCTGTGGCTTAACTGATAACATTTGATGAACAATTTAAACATTAACAATAAGAAAATATGTATTTGGATGACTAGGCAATGCAGCCTCAAGGGGTCACAAACCAGTGCCTTCCTTGTGCCGTTCCCAAGCCCGGATAAATGCAGAGGGTTGAGTCAGGAAGGGCATCCGGCGTAAAAACTGTGCCAAAGTAAATATGCGAATCGATTCTATGCAGAGGGAGAAGAGGACAGGGATGGTTGGAATCGGATGATTCGCTGTGGCGACCCCTGATGGGAGAAGCCGAAAGAAAAGTAGTAGAAGTAGTAGAGATTGTATTTCATGTTTTCACCCAAATGAGGATGGGTTTCTCTTTTAGGTCTGGTTCCGCTCAAGGTTTCTTCTCGTATCAACTGATGGAGTTCTTCCTTACCACTGTCTTGCTCAGTCGGGATGTGTAGGGGTTGTAGAAAATTTTCTACTTCTCTTTTGTACTTTGTAAACTCCTACTTTTGCTGTATAAAGCTGCTTTGCGGCAATGTCAATTGTAAAAAGCGCTCTACAAATAAAACGGAATTGAATTCAGGGTGTGAGTGAGCGTGTGAGAGAGGGAGACCATATGTGAGTTAATGTGAGAGATAGTCTATATGTGAGCGGGTGTGTGTGAGAAAGAGAGAGACCGTGTGTGAGTGAGTGAGGGTGTGTATGAGAGACCGCGTGCGAGTGCATGAGTGAGGGTGTGCGTGAGACCATGTGCGAGTGAGTGAGAGTGTGTGTGTGTGAGACAGAGAGAGACCATGTGTGAGTGAGTGTGAGAGAGAGACCATGTGTAAGTGAGTGTGTGTGCATGAGAGAAAGAGTGTGTGTAAAAGAGATGTAGATAGAGAACAGACTCGGTGTGTGAGAGTAAGAGAGAGTGTGTGTGTGTGTATGTGTGTGTGTGTGTAAGAGATGTAGGTAGAGAGAGACGGAGTGTGTGTGCGTGTGTGTGAGAGATGTAGGTAGAGAGAGACGAAGAGTGTGTGTGTGTATAAGAGATGTAGGTAGAGAGAGACGAAGAG
>JAQNCB010000004.1:23244455-23256130 GCA_030068295.1 Euristhmus nudiceps | reverse complement strand
GACAGAGAGAGAGAGAGAGAGAAAGGACACCGGGGGGAGAAAGACAAGGACAGAGTGAGAGAAAGAAGAGAGAGAGAGAGAGAGAGAAGGACAGAGAGAGAGAGAGAGAGAGAGAGAGAGAGAATGGAAACCGGGGGAGATAGACAAGGACAGTGCGAGAGAACGAAGAGAGAGAGAGAGAGAGAGAGAGAGACAGTGATAGAGAGGTCTCAAGCTTATGTTCGAGCTGCACCGTGTTTATTACTCCCTGCCTCAGTAAAACTGCAACATGTGAAAAGGAACTTTATAGTTCTGTTTTTTTAAATCTATTATTAAAAAATAGTTTCACAGATATTTGCATTTTACAGTTTTTTAATATTATGTTAATGCTGTGCTTTACAGGAATACCAATGTGGTTTGTGGTTTTCTGGCTTAAACGACTGTATTTCCAGTACAGTATGTGAGATGGCCGGGTGGCTGATGATATGAAGCAGAGCGAGACGTGTTAGTGGAACCGATCCTTTAGTTAATAAGTGCTGAATTTGCTCTTAGATAAAGTCTGTGATAAATATTTTTGGGAGTCCACCCTTCTCTTCCCAGTTTTCCTGTCTTTATTTATTGCTCACAGACAACATTTACATTTTTGACATTTGGCAAACATCTGTATCCAGAGTGACTTAGATTTATCATTTTCATACAGCTGAACGGCGTTGCTCAAGTGTTGCTGGCGTTTGAACCCGTAACCTGTAGGTCAGTAATCCAGAGCCTTAACCACTGAGCCACCACTGCCACAGACATGATTTTTCTTCACTTTGGTGGAGATGTTGCGGTTTGAACCCACGACCTTACACATTTGATTCAGGACCTTATACATTTGATAATATGATGTGTCAATAAGAGTTAAAGCTCATATGGTAAGGTCTGTGGACTTGTACACCCGAGCCTCGAGGCTCATCAGTGCCGGTGCTTATCCCCGGTTTGTGTAGCGTGAAGCGACTAGGAGTTCAACCCCTCCTGGATGGGATGCTGGTCCATCGTAGGTTACCTTCCCAGTATTTTTTTTACTGGTACCCATTTATACTGCTGGATGAACAGAGGCACCTTGCTCATGTCTTAGCATGGTGGGGGTCTCACTGGGATTCAAACCTACAACCTCCTGATCATGAGCCCAGCACTCTAACCACTACGCCACCAGCCCCAGAGCTCATGCGACAGGGGCCAAAATAGTTTGATTTGCCTTATTAAGCTCAAGGCAAATATGGAATCTATGGAATATGCATTAGTATAAATCTTAAAAATACATTCTCATGATTCTGAAAGAAATTTGTCCAGTTACACAGTAAACAATTTTGTTTATTCCATTTTGTTTTGTGGGCAATTTTGACCTGCAAAGAACCTGACGGTTAAAAAAAAGACCACCACCCTCCATCGTTTCAGAATGAGCTGGCCCACATCCTTCTGTCATGCACACAGTAACGTAATGGGACAATAGGGAACATTATAAAATTATTTAACTCCAGAGGGGTGACTCATAGCTGTAACAGCCAGAGAGGTTCATCAGTAACCAAGCCCCAACCCAGCAGGAAACAGATGTGGGCTGCTTCAGGGTAAAGAGGAGGGTCTTGTTGTGGGAGATGACGAGAATGGGGGGGACCCCTAGAGATTCTGACGGGAAATTCAAGGCAAAGCCTTCTTCTCGATCATTTAGGTCAAAAAAGTTCAAATGGGAAATGTACAGCCAAGAGGCACTTGGTGAATTTGGAGGCGAGAGTCAGAGATAGTGCCTGCACGATAGCATTACTCATCTATTTCACCATTTCACTTTTATCACAACTTTCCAACAAAGTGAAACTTTCTCTTTTCTATTATTGTTCAAGCTGTCCACACGTCTGAGGTTTATCCTCTATTGTATCAGTGGGTCAGTGGGTTCCTGTAAGTACTGCAGGTTTGTTCACCCTTTTAAGCAGGAAATAACATTTATCTCTAACTATAGCAATGTATTTGACTTCCTGTTTAACAGATCTTTTAGTATTTATGGTTTTTATATAAGACTATTAGATTAGCGATGCTTTCCACACTTTTTAACTTTGTCTGCTATAATTCAGAAGCAAAATTAGTTACTTTACAAAATTCCAATTGTCAGAGGGCGGAACAGTGGTGTAGCGGTTAGCAATTCCCTGGCTCTGGTGTTTCTGTGTGCAGTTTGCATGCTCTACCCACGTTTGTGTGGGTTTCCTCCTGGCACTACGGTTTCCTCCAACAGTCCAAAGACATGCACATCAAGCTAATTGGCTGTTTCAAATTGACCCTAGGTGTGAGTGTGAATGTGAATGGTTGTGTGTGTTGCCCTGCGAAACTCTGGTGAGCTGTTCAGGGTGTACCCTGCCTTCGCCCAGTATCAACTGAGATGGGCACCAGCCTCCCCGCGACCTTAGTAGAGGATTAAACAGTTCAGCAAATGACTGAGATGAGTGCGTGAGTAATTGTTAGCGCCTGGTTAAAGTTATTTAGAGAGCAATGTATTATGAATAGTTATACTACAGCATAAATTTTCAATTTTCATGATTCATGATTAAATTTTTAAATCTCATTTGTAAGAAGTCTGTTGATTAATTTCCTTTTCTATATACTACATTGGAATGAAAAAGTCTGACTGGTTGACTATTAGAGAATAACAGACAGTAATCTATACTACAAAGAAATGGCACAAACTCACCATCTTAGAGATATTAGACATTATCCCTATTGGACAATACTTAAATCAAATTGGTGGGCAATTACGGTTTGTCCCGGTTACTTGGAGCAGATACCATCATTGTCATAATTTAAAAAACAAAAAAAAACAAACAACAAAAAAAACTCATAAAATTCTTGTTTTAGATAGGTTTATTATTATTATTATTATTATTATTATTATTATTATATTTTGTATTTCCGCATATTAAAATTTTGTATGAGTGTAAAATCTCACTGTTACAGTGCAGTTTGCTTATGCTTATGTGTAGTATGACGTATATACAGATACACAGGGCATTATACAGATCTTAGCCTATGCACCTGCTCCTACATGCGCTTGGAGCTGACCTGCATCTATCCTGATTAAAATATATAAAAATCTCATTTTAGTTTTCTTTATGTTCCTGTGTCGTATACACTAAAATAATTATTTCGCTTTAATAATTAACAGTTATTAGTTGCCTTTGGCCTGGTGGATGTTACTGAATTCAACAGTCCCCTCGGCGGAATATCAGGGGGTCTATCCAGCGACATCCACCATCTGAGGCGACACCTGTCAATTATTAATATTTCAAACTCAGGAGACTGCTAAAATCAATTTAGAAAGTAAAAATATCCCATAAAATCTTTTTCTTATTTTATCAGTTTGTTTATTTATTTATTTTAGCAACATTATGGTGAATAATACTGAATAGTTTGCTCAAAGTTGAATCTTAGGGAATATTCAGCATTATCCACCCCCTTTCAACAAAAGATTTTTATATAATAGGTGCTTTAATATAATTTTGTGGCTTTAAATATCATCTGATGTTTAATTGATAGGTTTATCTGTAGGTTTATACGTATGTGTGAATGCACTCGTTATAATAAATTATTGTTTGTATAGTAATAGTTCTTTCATAAAGGATTTATATGGCAGGCTTCTGGGTACTTTTGGGATTTTAACCAGCATGTGGTTAGCTGCACTGAAATTAGCAATGCAGATATCAGAAAAAAGGGCAACAGTGAAAGTTCTGATTATTCCTGAATATTTAGGTTGGATATTTTATGCATTCTAAATGCCCAACGGTTACGTGGAACAAAAATAAAATAATGTAGTGTTAGCGCTAATGGTATTATCTCCAGGCGGTAACCTGTTATTTTCTGTTGGGAGAAAAAAAAAAAAAGAAGAACCCTTTATTACTACTCTGCTGACCATGTGTGTGTGTGTGCTAATAATATTTCGGAAACATATGTACACTTTGTAAGAAGGGGAAGGAGTATGGCACTGGCGACTTGATGATACAGACATGACTGCTGTCTGCATTATTTGTAGTTATATTTATTGTAGTTATTATTTATATTTATTTATATATTTGTAGATTTTAGTTATACTGTACATCAGTGGATACTTAAACCAACTGCACACATTTAAAATATACATGCACATAAACTAATGCAAATGCAAACCCAAGATTCTGATTGAAATTAAAATGTTATCCAACTGGTTGACCAAAGAGCATTTTTCTCTGTTAAATAATCAATAATGAATCAATACTCCTTTATATTCTGATCACAATATCTAGGTCTGCTATTGAAAACAGCCTTGGATGGTATGTGTTTAACACAATGTTAAATGAGATCATGACTAGATGAAAAAGACCTTTTAATCACAGAGTAAGAGTTGAAGCTTTCCATCATAGTATTGCTGATGAGCCTTGCACCACCAATCACATGCTCCAGTAAGGACACCAGGGTTAGAAGATAAGAAAAGCCTGGAGTGGTGGACTAGAGAAGAAAGAGGCCAGTGTGACTTCATGTAAAAGTCCATTCTGAGTCAGCTTTAAAGAATAGGTCACTGTATCAGCCATGTCATGAAATGACCTCACTGTGACCACTATCTGTTGTCATCACCATTGCATATATCACACAGGTGTACCATCAAAAAAAAAAAAAAAAAAACAAAAAAAAACTTTGCTGCTAAAGCATATTCCGGGCATTTCTCTTACTGAGGCTCCATTTGTAATTTCCTGTTCACAAAAGTACTATAAAATATTCTTTATATATATATATATATATATATATATATATATAAAGATATATAGATAAACACACACAAAATACACAAATTCTGATTCACAGACATTTTAGTCCCATTTATGAATAAAATAGCTGCAGAATGTACAACCACAAAATATTGCTGATATTGTATTAATTTATCTTTAGTCACATTTTTATTCTAATTATGGGTAGCATGAAGCTTGGTTCTGGAAACTTCACCCAGGAACAGTCATGCATGCGGCAGAAATACCTACTGGATGGGTACAATGCACTCACTCACACACACACACACACACACACACACACACACACACACACACACACACACACACCAAACGGCAATTTAGCATAATCAGCTCTCACTGTTTTTTGCAGGCGAGTGGAAAAAGAAAAAACATAGAACCCAGTGGTGTGATGATGTGAAACGGAAATGTTCCCCACTGTGTTGAAGTTTGAGATTCAGTCACGAACCATCTAAATATGTTCACAAATGTGAGCAGTTTGCAGCTACAGAAAGTTTGATCAAACTGACAGTTTCCGTTACAGCTTAAGTAATATACAGTACTATCGACCTTCAAATCCCGGAAAATGCTTGATAGGGTGTCAGATGGCAACCCAAGCATCAATGACCAGTTTCAAATGTTCAAACTGAAAATGTTCCTCTCTTGTAAGATGCCTTTAAACTGCCTACAGAATCTGCAGGTCTGCGGCGATGAAGAACACGAGGGTAAAGCACGAAGAAGGAACCTTAAGAGGAACCAGGCTCAAAAGGGAAACCCATCCTCATTCGGCTGAAACCAGATAAAAACACAAACCATGCAGCAGAAACTTTACTGTAATTTAACTCAAAGTCGAGTTGGTTATCTCATAACTGTAATGGGAATTGTAGTCCTAAATCATTTATTAAAGGAAAAAAACCATTTGAAATGAACACACTTCAATTTAAAGTCATGGCTTATGAGACATGGCTTATGAGACTAAGATCCGCACTGAGGCAATATTCTATTGAAAACTGTAATTCTGTAAGTTTGTATAAATCAGGGTTTGGTTCTGAAGGTAACTTGTGCAAAATACCTACTGGTACTCTCATTCAACTCCACAATCTCACAACAGCTTTTTTTGATTTAGGTTTAAAAAAAATCAGCATGGTGGAAGTTCATTTATTCTTCCCCCTTCATTTATAAACTTGTCCCAGATTATGAAGGCACTTTACAATGTTGTAAATAAAAAATAATCTGTCAGCTGATTCCCTCATGGTGGATTCACCATTATTGAAAATGTTAATAACAGGAGCACAGTCCTTATACAGTATATTCCCTACACTGCTCCCCTCCCTCCAGCTCTATTATGTACTTTGGCAACTCACATTTTATTCTTGGCAAACACTTCCAAACAGAAATGATTTCATTATTTTATTTTTCACTTTAAGCTTTACAGGAAGCTATGTATTATGCACTGAAATTTAGTATTTTATGGCACACACTCCACCCCATCTCCTCTCTTTAACCCGGAATAAAAGATCAGCATTTGCAATTCAAACATTTCCTTTACTTTAAAATATAATTTCGTTTAAAGTTGTAATTTGTCGTTTTCACAGCCCTCTGCTGCCGAAGAGATGAATTGTAATTACAACAGAAATATTCTCCAATACTTCCCTTGTCCAAATGATAAGCCCTGTGTTCAAAGTGAGATGTAGAGAAAAAAATTGGTAGAGTTAAGCAGCCTTTGTTCCAGATAAGTCCTGAAGTCATTTCTGGGCAAGAAAACCTGAAATGAACTAATGGAAGGGGTGAGAACAAAACAAGGGCTGGTCACGCAAGAGACGTAAAAGCAGCACCAAGGTCAAGTCCTGGGTTGATATAACTCCTCTGTTGCATAAACCCGAGATGGTCATATCATATTAAAGTCACATGACCATGAAGCATTTTCAGCGGTTGATAGAAAACACCTTGTTATTGCAGTTAATTGTACCATAAACAATTTTGCATCAAAAAGGTGATTTAACCTCCTTTTTCCCTTCAGTTACTCACCTGTCAAACTGCTTACTCCTACTTGGATGACGGGTGGGGGTGGAGTGGGGGAAGGACTGGGGGCTATCACTCTAAGCAGTTTGCCAGATTATGGCAGGGTAATTTGAAACAGCCAGTTAGAATATTTGTGCATGTCTTTGGACTGTGGAAAGAAACCAGATTACCCTGAGGAAACCCACACATGCTTGCGGAAAACATGCAAACTCCATACAGAAATGCCCAAGGAATCAAACCCAGGACCATCTTACTGTAGCCACTACACCACCCTGCTGCCCTATGGTGAATCATATTCATTCATTCATTTTCTAAGCTGCTTAATCCTAATTAGGGTCGCGGGGAGGCTGGCGCCCATCTCAGCTGACTCTTAGCGAGGGCGGGGTACACCCTGGACAGCTTGCCAGGCCATCGCAGGGCCAATACCGGTGAATTATTTGTAATTAAGCATAATAACTTTGAAAAGGGTTGGTTTTCACGGTGGTGTAGTGGCTAGCACGTTCGCCTCACAGCAAGAAGGGGTTCGATTCCCAGCCTGGGCGTTTCTGTGTGGAGTGGATGTGCATGTTCTCTCCTGTGCTTGCACGGGTTTCCTCCGGGTACTCCGGTTTCCTCCCACTGTCCAATAAACATACACAGTAGGCACACAGATTGGCTGTTCCAAATCTCCCTTAGGTGTGAATGAGTGTGTGAATGGTTGTGTGTGTGTTGGCCCTGTGATGGCCTGGCGAGCTGTCCAGGGTGTAACTCGCCCTCGCCCAGAATCGGCTGAAATGGGCGCCAACCTCCCCGCGACCGTAATTAGGATTAAGTGGTTTAGAAAATTAATGAATGAATGAACTTAGAAAAGGAAGAATTTTCTCTCCCCGTGCATACATGGGTTTCCTCCAGGTACTCCGGTTTCCTCTCACAGTCCAAAAACATACAGTCGAATAACTGGCTTTTCGAAATTGCTCCGAGGTGTGAGTGTGAATGGTTGGCTATGCGATGGCCTCGCGAGCTGTCCAGGGTGTACCCCACCCTTTCCCACAGTTGGCTGAGATGGGCGCTAGCCTCCCCACAACCTTAATTAAGATTAAGCAGCTTTAAAAAAAAATAGGTGAATGAACTTTGAAAAGGTTTATAATTATCATCATGAAACCCATTAAAACTTAGCCTAGTGCAACCTTAAATTATTTCCATAATTTGGTGCTCAGCCACAGCAAGCTCGAAGACACTCAAGCAGAGTTGAGTCGACCCTGTCGTGTCTGTATTATCTGACAGCAGATGACGCAGCTCAATAAGGTAAATAGTGTTGTGTTTACAGTGAATGGGTTTGTATGCTTATTGACAGCACTTAGTCTTAAATCAGTGCTGGGTCTAGGCTGTATCTGTCACACTCACTGCCTCTGTTTTGAAATATACTGACACAAAGCTTCCTTCTCAGGACAAGCCAAGCACTTAAGCTAATGGATCTAAGTGAAATGAATGGAGAAAGCAATGCAGAGTCACTGCACATGAGGAGATGTCGAGGTGATGTAATAGTGTTGTTGTTGTTTTTCTTTTAGAATGTAAATAGCCATCACTCAGCACAGATTGCAGTTATTCAGGATGCAGAGATATTGAGGAAACATGTGGCAGAGGAGTGAACTGAACTCCACATCAGGGGGAAAAAATGCCGGAAATAGTGGTAAAAGTGTCGAAATGACCACACGCACATTCTTGCTTTGTTTCTCATGAGTGACCAGGATAGCCAGTAAACATACAGTAAGTGCATAATATGTGACGCAATAAAGGACAGCTGATGTGTACAAAACAATGGACAGCTGACCTACCAAATGACCACTGACCGCTAATAATACGCTGAATCAGCCTGACCTTCATCACAAAACAGGATTTCCACATGCTACACACTCTAAATCACTGTTTTAGTCTTCATACCAGCCATATTTTGCTATTTGGAGGAAGCATCACACAAAATGTCTCGTAGTTCTCAACCTAGTTATCTTGGTCCGAAAACGAGAAGCAAGTAATAACCTTTACATTGAAATCACTAATCTAACAGTTCTGTTTTCTCTCCTGTGAGTGTGAATGGTTGTGTGTTTCCCTGCAATGGTCTGGCAAGCTGATCACAGCGGACACTGCCTTTGCCCAGTGTTGGCTGGGATAGGCTCCAGCTTCCCTGGGACTCTAATAGGATTAGGCAGTTTGGAAGATGATTGTGTGCATTTTGTTCTTTTTTTTTTTTTTTTTTTTTTTGCAATTTGGACTTGATTTGGTCGTGATGACACCAGGGCTTAGCCCACTGTAGACTGTAGATTAATCAGTTGATTGTGTCAGGTGATTAAACAAAGATAAATACCACCTCGACTTAATCCTTCTTTAGACTAATGAGGCTTGACTAATGGAACCAGGGCTGTAGTGGTGGGTACATGCCGTGTACCCACTTATTTTAGTGGCTGAGTTGCGTGTACTGACTTAATTTGGTCTACTTTATAGTTGATCAACGTAAATTTCCGCGAATGTGTAAATAAAAAGTGGAGATGAAGCGCGAAATGGCTTCAAAGCCCCTCACAGACACGGAGATGAAGAGCTAAGCTTTCACTTTCATTTTCACTTTTGCACTTTGACACCATTGAGCGCTTAATAATAATAAATAAAATGTATTATTATTGTTGTTGTTGTTGTTATTATTATTATTATTATTATTATTAAGCTTTAAATGGTCTCAAAGCACAGCTTATACCAGTCCACATTTGATTGTTTTTCAAAATAAACCTTAGTGATCCATCACAGCAAGGTGGTTATTAAGTCGGACAATATTAAAAACGTTGTTAAAGTTTAAAGCGATTGCCTCCAAATTCTCTCCTGGCAGGTTTTGGTTAGCTAGTCCAATTTGGTATCAGTTTAAAGTTTAGGATATCAGCTACAAACTGGTAACAAAAAATAATTTCCGACTTAATACACATTTTACGGTGATGGGTCACATTTCTTCCCCCAATTTTTACTCCTATAACACATGTAAACAAAAACAGTTGCGACAGTAAAGCATTTTCCTCTTTATAATGTTACCATTCCTCCTTTCAACACTTTTAGGGACTGAATACAAAGTGAAGCATTTCATAAGTTATTTTGGTAAGGTGTCATTTTCATCACATTTATAGTGTCAGATTTCACCACACAGTCTCCACTGCGGACATGTCAGGATTGCAGACGGGTCAGTCCAGCACCCACATCCTCTTCTTCAGCAACCAGGCCCTTGTAACATGGGCAGAATGTGGTTTTGATTTGTCTGGTTAAAATATGCATCCCTGGAAAAAAAGCTACTCCAAAATGTCAATGTATTTTCCTGCATTAATTCTGTACCACAAAAGTGTTACACATATCTTTGCCAAGGGCTCTGACACAGCCCCATATCATGACATGACCGTTTGGTTTGTTGCTCCTGACAGTCTAGATACTTTTTCATATTTGGTCTGGAGCACACAACATTAATGCCTTCCAAAAAAATACTGATTTGTCTGACCACAATACACGTTTCTACTGTATGATGGTTCATGCCAAATGCCTCAGAGCCCAGAGCAGTCATCAATGCTTTTGGACATAACGCTTTTTGGAACATAAAGCTTCCTTTTTGCACAGTAAAGTTTTAACTGGCATTTGTAAAAGCTTTAATTGGCATTTGTAGGTGCAACTCCATATTGTAGTGCTTAAATAATGTTCACCAAAGTAATCCAGAGCCCATATGGTTATATGAGCTATAGATAAATGTTGATTTTTGATTCTCTGAGGGATCATAGATCACAAGTGTTCAGCTTAGGCTTGTGCCTTTGCCCTTTACACACTGAAAGTCCTTGAGATTCCTTGAATCGTTTGATGATATTATGCACTGTAGTGAATAAAATGTCCAAACCACTTCCTGTCTTTCTTTAAGAAAGCATTTTTAAATATTTCAATAATTTTCTCATGTATTTGTTTACTAACTGCAGGTCCTTTGCTCCACAAAGACTCGATCTTTCCATTATGTTCCTTTTATACCAAATCATGATTATAATTACCTGTTGGCATCACCTGTTTCCATTCAGCTCATTATTTAATTGTTTAATCTCATTAATAGCCTTAAATTCCTTGTCTTACAGGCCTGGAACACAGTAATGGATGTATATCAACTAATTAATGAAAGCTGATAAGACAAAACATAAAATATCTTCGTTTCATAAGGTCTGCAGTATCAAGTCAAAGTAATTTTCGAAATTGCTTTCTTTTTTATCAACACTTTCCATAAAGTCCCAACTTTTTTTTCTTTTTTTTTTAAGATTTGGAGTTGTAATATCATATCCAACCATTACTACATAACATTAGCAGAATGTTTCTTTATTTCTTCTATTTAAAGGTAATGGCCAAATGCCCAGCTAAAACACAAAATGAAGTGGGACTAGACCACAGACTCCGTAATTAGTTACAGAGCAGCCACTCACAAGGCCAGTGCTTACTATAAATCTAGGAAAGTGGCTTTAGACAATAATCAGATCAGCTGCTACTCTGGTCAATTTCACAACCTGTGCATGCTTGCAGAAATGTTCTTTAACCTTTTAGATTTAATAGCATGAAGTCAAAACAGAACAAAACAAAAAAGCTTTGACCTTTTACTTCATGTAATACTGACTTCTAAACTCAGGCAAATTATGTTATAGATAGGTGTTGTAGAATACACCCATATTTTATTTGGGAAAAATTCAAAACCATAATGGGATGCAATTTTTTGCCTCTATCCATATTGTACAGTGTATTATTATAGCATTTCCTGAAACAGAATAAATCAGCATATTTTAATATGTGGGAAGGGGCAGCGGTGGCCTGGTGGTAAGGTGCTGGATTGCTGATCCCAGGGTTGGGGGTTCAAGCCCCACTGTCAAC
>JAQNCB010000004.1:23199618-23212146 GCA_030068295.1 Euristhmus nudiceps | reverse complement strand
TACACATACATACATACACACACATACTGATACGTTCCCAATACAGCTTAATGATGGAGTCCATTCACAGGTGAATATAATATGTGTTTTATCTTCCATTATCAGTTCATTTAGGCAGAATGCACATGTTTCCAGCCCAGATCACAGGCTTAGTACCTCTTATTCACCTGTTTTACATCTTGTTTTGGTTCAGTGAATGGGCACCTTTAAGATATTACTAAGAGCCTATCGATTACAAAGCTAATCGATAAGAAAGATTAAAAAGAAAAATAAAGTAAAAAGTCAGTGTTATGTATTAATTTAGGCAAATTATCTCAGACTCTCATCTCTTCATTCTACTCCATTTCATTAATAATGGAAGTCATGGCACACAATGTAAATCATGTTTGTCAGTTATCTGTGATTTGCAGTGTCAGACGATCTGTGTGGTAAGTGAACAGGCCTAATCCCTTGCCTCGTGCTATTACTCTGATGCATGAGCTATTGATCTGCGGGTAAGACAGAAAACGCTTTTAAAAAGACCTTCATTGATTGATGGAAACCTCAATATTGATCAGGGTTCTTTCTTAAAATTGATGAACATGTGTGTACCGTCTCTTACGAAGTAGTTCATTTAAAGAGATGTATACGGTTGTCCTATAGACCACACTGTCTTATTGGTCTTATTAAATGGAGCTGCTTACTGTCCCCTCCTGTGCTGGCTGTTACGAGAGGCCTTGGTGGAGGAGCCTTTAGATTTGGGTGTGGAGGCTTCGGTGTTCTCGTTAGCGCTCGGTTCTTTTGCTGGCGCCGGTTCCTGGATCACCCTGAGGTCATCTTTACTGTGCTGGCCGAGGTGCAGCTTGGCGAAATCGAAGCCCTTCACACTGGGAGTCTGCAGCTGGAGAGAGGACAGGAGGGAGAAGATTAATGTGTATGGATGGAAATACCATAAGTGCAAAGACATACAAGTGGAGTGAAAGAGACTGCGGCCTGAACAGGCTGCAAGTAAAAGAAGAGCCTTGAAACGAGATCTAGTTGGGCACTGATCTACGGGATAATACAAGTTGCGTGTGTGTACGACAAGGAATCCTGATTACAAAACTGCACATTCATGCACAGAATCCACGACCGCCAAATGAGCTGAGCTTGGAAAATGAAGCAAGATTCTGGTGTGGGACTGAGTACTGGCTAACGGTAAAGCAGACCGAATAGGAAAGAATATAGTCGGTTGGTGAGTCTGCCTGCCTATCTGTGGTGGGATAAAGGACCAGATGAGCACAACAAGCATGGCTCTTAACAATGTGGCTTGATGTCAGCAGCATGTTATCTCTAGAGGCAGACAGAAAATGCAAAATTCTTGTGGGGAAAAATAATAGTCATGAAAAAACTTTGAAATTCTTTGGTTCATATTATAATATGCAATCTGTTTAACATGCACATGTCGGAGTCTATTTTAGTGGATTTAGCTAAAATACAAGTATGAATGCACCTGTGTTCATGTTCGATGTGAATGCTGCCTTGGATCAAAGCAGAATACCGTCATAGGTGGTCAGTTTTAGTGAATAATAATAATAATAATAATTAAAAAAAAAAACGCACACCAAAAATGTGCTTTTCAGTCATCTGCATTTAAACAAAGCGCATATTAATGAGATTCTACTGCATATGTTAGCTGGTCCTGATTCCAGACATGAGAATCACTGACTACCCATCTTTATAAAAACACGCTAATCCATGAACCATCTGTGAATGTGTACAGTTCATTATTCCGAGTGTTATTTATAAATAGCACCAAACTGGAATACAATTAAAAATGTCTCTTCCTCATATGCAATATCTGAAAACAGGGGTTGAATCTAGGACAGTGTTACCATGTAGAATGTTTTCGTGAAGAGGCATCAACAAGGAAGCATTCAAACACATTTGGTGAGTAATTTTCCAATTTCTGCTTATCAAATGTACTACAGGGGATTTGGCACGCAGCTACAGGGCACGACGCTAGCACTGACTGCAGCAGGGCAGTGAATTACAGCTTTTGTACCTTGTTTTTTTCCACTCTCTCTTTCAACTTTTCCTTCATCGCTTTTTTGGGCTCATCTTCTTTGACCTCCTCCTCTTCTATACTCTGTGGTCTCTTAACATATGGGGTCGCAGAGAAGAATTTGAAGGAAAGAAAACACATGACAGGGGTTCAGGGTTTTTTTTCCTCTAATTTGTCATGATGTCCCAGCTGACTACTACATCTGAGCAGAACTACAGACTTGAGATGAATTACAAAGTTCCTACAGGAAGACAAACAATACAGCTACCATCTACCTCTTCCTCCCCCTCTTCTTTTTCCTCATTTCCCTTATTCACCTGCTGTTCCTCCTCCTCCTCGTCCTCTTCTTCATCGTCGTCCTCCACCTCTTCACTACTTTCTACTACTAATAGCTTTTTACTCTTGACAGGGCTCATTGCCTTCTGGATTGAGGGTACGGATTTCTGTACTGAGCTGATGGACTGAATGGGGATTGAAAATAAAAATAAGGTGCGGAAAAGATAAAAGGAATGTAGGTCAACTGCAGAGTGATAAGAAATACATGAAAATTAGAAGTAGTGGCAGTAGACCCAGTTTTCAATGGACCCAGCTGAACACAAACTGAGGCTGAGTCTTTATAAGGAATAAGAAGTGGCATCAGTGTTCTCCCCAGCGCCTGTGGTGTGCTGCTGCACTTTAATTTCCCACTGCCACTCTGTTCTTCACTCAAGAGGTTTCACTGAAGTCAGTGGCCGCCAGAATCTAGTATGACGAGAGTATGAAAAGCAACAGGAGTGCATAACACACTTGGAGGAAAGCGTTATCTATCATATTACACATTAATAAGCTCACAGATGCCCCTGATTGACCAGCATTACTGTGACTGACAAGGGAGTGAGAGGGAAAGACATCCACCACATTCATTTTCATCCAGAGTAGCATTCATTCACATCAAAATCTTGTATTGATGACCACTCCATAAAGTCTTCTACAGCACATCCTGAAGACTTTGTGTAGGGTTAAGGTCAGGACTCTGTGGTGTCAGATTAAGTAAAGATTTGATTCCCCTGAACCACTCTTTCACTATTTGAGACCTATGAATCCTGGCACTGTTGCTCTAGAATATGCCCAAGCTATCAGAGGAAAAGGAAATCTATCGATGGGATAACCTGGTGATTCAGTACATTCAGGTCAGCAGCTAACTTCATGTTAATGCCACATAATATTGCTGAGCCTCGACCTGACCTGACTGAAGCAATACCAGATACAGCCTCCTCTTAAGTATTTAAATCCATCTGACTACTTTATCTTTTTAGGCAGCTGGGCAGTTCTTTGCTATTTATTTAATAGATAAAGCTGTACCTGTTTGGGGACATGGAATAGAAATGTACTGGTCAATTCATTGTTATGCACACTAACAATTGTTGAATTGTTCATTATGGCTTTTTATAGAAGTAAATACCAGATTATTTTACATATAACCGTGGATCAAATGTTGTCGATAATTTGGGCTTTGGAAGAACAATAGCCTTTTGAGGAGTTTCAACACAGAGAGCCAGCTCTATGACCTCAGACGCCAGGGAAATATAGAGATTGAGACTTAATAGCATACCAAACTGCATTATGGGATTGATCCACTCTTTTGGCATGGCTTGTTTTTGTTTACATTATATAATATACTGAATGAACTTCAAAAAACTACTATTTTATTGTGGTCTATGGGACGCGTCAGGGTTCAAAGCAGAAGAGGTTGTACTGAACTTCAGAGGGATACCAATCAACAGCATATGTAAAAAATAAGTCTTATTAACAGAGTAGATCCATACCAACTTCCAAACAAAGTCGAATAATACTTTGATTATAGTTGATTGTCTGCCTTGCCCAGAGTCAGCTGAGATGGCAAGAGTCAGCTGAGATGGGCGCCAGCCTCCCCGCGACCCTAATTATGATTAAGCGGTTCAGAAAATGAATGAATGACTTTCACATCTGTCATTTGACTTGTGTACCTAATCTAAAGACTAATTAAAAAAATCTATAGGAAGCCATAACACAATCGTTTGAATCAATGTACGTAGATAGCTAATGATCAAAGCTGCACTCACTGTTCTCCACAAAAATTTGACCAATATTTACTCTACTGTGTTATAATTATACACAAGTCATATAATTGGTGCCAGTTTATAATACAATATTATTATATAGCGAAGACAGTGCACACAATCTGATTGGTCGATGTGCAAAATAAATTTGGATATACATCCAACCCTAAGGCATAACCAATGTTCGCTAACTGGACTGTATGCATGATCTTTAGCAGCTTCCAGAGAAGCATCCAACGTTTTTTTTTTTTTTGTGGCATAAAATATATACAGGAAATATCCTAACAAATAAAAAGTTCACAAAGTCATGAAAGGTACTTGCTGCCTGCTGGGAAGCTCTTGTTCAACACAGGAAGGGAAACAAACTCAGAGACAACACAAAGACCTCAAAGACATGAATATGGCCTGTTTAGACTCTGGCAATTAGAATCAATCCACCCCAGCCGGAATGAAAAAAGTAATAGACTTTTAATATAAAGTAATACACTTTTAAAATGCCTTATAAAGAATGATTTCATTCTTCTCATTTTCCAGCCTGTATAGGGAAATCTCAGCCCTTGGAATAAAGAACTTGGACCCACAGAACATTTCTGTGTACAAACCTCACATTCAGCTAATAAGTAGTTTATGCTTTCAAAACGTGATGCCTATGCAAGCTGGCTATCAGACTAATTGCTTATCTACATAACCCTGTGGCCAACCCATAATGCACAGCATCGTGACTTCACATTCCTTAGTTCTACATACAAATATGAATTTGTAGATTAGAGTGGCAATGTGTAGGAGTCTCATTGTGAAGAGATAAGCAGCAAGGAGCCCACTAGCTGCTTATTCGTTATCTGTTCATTCTTTCAGTAACCCAACTCGGTAGACGCAACAGACAACAATTCTAACAATGGAACAAATGCTTTTCCGTCTGTGTGATTTCTCTGTTTCTTCAAACAACATGTGCGTGTACATGATTACAGCAGATTGTCTCTCTTACCTTCTGCCTCTGTTGGATAGTGCTCATGGTGTCCGGCTGAAACTCCAGTTTGTCTGTGCGGCACAGTTTCCAGTACAGTATGCTTATGATGATCATCACCACCAGCACAGGCACCACCACTCCAACTATAATCCATGTGTTGGTATTCTCTGTCTCAGATGGCAATGCTGTCTGCTTCTCCACAGCTAAATGCCCAACACATCAAAGTGCAACCATAATTACATTCTATAAACACACATATATACCGGTACTACTATCTACGGTATGTATTACTGTACATTCACTTCAAAGTCACCTCTCAGTATTTTAGGATCATGGGATCATTATCACTTGACATAAAGTAAGCAATCGGAAGTGAATCACGAAAAAAGGAACTAAGAAGGAAAAAAAAGCGGTGCATGTGAGCAGTGTAAAGCACTTTTGGCCTCATCGCTCAGTGACAAAGGGGACCTTGAGCACTTGTTTCCAAGGACACATTCACTGGATTCCCATTTCAGTGCTGCAGGTGGCCTAGAAATGCACCTTTTTTCTAAGCTGTGAAAGATCCACCTGTCTCAACCTATCCCAAGATTCATTGTGTACCACCAATACATTTTATGTAATTTGCCACAGCTGTGAAGGTTGCTAAGTGGCAAGAAGAGCTGCACTTGTGTGAAAGGGATCAGCTAATGATGCAAACAGGAAATGTTCTGTAGACTAGACCATCACAGCGTTCATAATAGTTCGGCCTTCACGGTCACGCAAGGCCACTTCTTCATAGATTGCGTTCTTTGCATGCCTCAAAGTATGTGGTGTTAGAATTGGGATTCCATGACTGTCTATTTTATTTTAAAGTAAAACATCAATCTGTTGATAAAATACTGACTTTCTGTTTTCTTTAACTCTGTAAAGTTACAAATGACCTTGAAGCTTGTCTGCTAATATTAGCTCATGTTGCTGAACATATGCGCTAAGTTTGATGTTAGTATGTTAATGGGTTGCGGATAAATGCTTTACTCCCTGTTTATTGACCTCCCGATTCAAACTGTGCATGTTTTGTTTGCATGCTATGAAGAAACTCTCAAATATTTATTTGAGGGCAGCATGGTGGCACAGTGGTTAGCACTTTCACCTCACAGCAGGGAGATCCTGGATTTGATTCCTGGGTTCGGGCATTTCTCTATAATGTGCAAGTTCTCTTTGTGCTTGCATGGGTTTCCACTGGGTATTCCGGTTATCTTCCACAATTCAAAAATATGCACATTGTGCAAATTGGTTGTATCAAACTGACCCTGGATGTCTGTTTAAGGATGTGCTCCATGAGTATGAGAAAAAAATTACATCTTTGTTTAAAAGTAAAAATGGTCAACTTGTCTCATTTGCTGAGCCACTTAACCCCCTTAGGGTGGCAGGGAGTCTGAAGCCTATCTTAGCCAACACTTGCAAAAACAGGATACATCTCACCAGGCCATCACAGGGCCAACACACTCACAACCATTCGCACTTAGATTCACACCTAGGGGCAATTCAGAACAGCCAGTTAGCCTAATGTGCACGTCTCTGGACTGTAGGAGAAAACCAGAGTCCCCGGAGGAAACCCACACAAGCATGGGGAAAACATGCAAGCTCCACACAGAAACGCCCGAGCCCAGCACTCAAACCCAGGACCCGCTTGCTGTGAGGCGGACAGGCTATTCATCATGCTGCCCATGGCCGACCTGGATTTAACAGGTTTGTCAGCAGACAACAGTTTAGATTAGAACCTTCCAGCAAATGTTTATGAGCAGTTTTACCAATTTATGAAATATAGCAAAATATAGATTGAACTTCTCGGAGTTGCTTAGAAACTGGTCCTTTGTTGGCGTATAAAGTTTGTCACGTATCACACTGTCCTCTGAGATTTGCTATTCAGGTATCTAAATTTCTTTAAAGCATATGATGACGTTCCCTGTTAAAAGTGAATACAGTTTGAAAGCTGCACAAATAAAATAACATTTTCTGAAGATTGAAAGGTTGTCCTTCAGCAGCATGGTGTATTCGATGATACTGATACAGCCAGGAGAGTCTCAGGCCTCCTGACTCTGCTGTTACACAATATCAAATCGCTTCAAGTCTAATGACGGTAGAGTTTTGTGCTGTAGGTCAGACAACTATAAATCCAATGGTACAAACACTGCCAGCTAAAGAAGCCAAGCTCTAAGAAGGACATGTTTAACAAACTCCTCTCTTTGATGCTTATGGTGTGGAAAATGTAATTATTTAGTTGTCAGACATCTCAGCCAACTGGCAATGAGTAAAGCATGATTAGTAAACTAGGTACGATCATTAAATTAAAAACAGCACATAAAAAAGGCTTCATAAAAGACTGCCTGCAGGGTGCATTCAGCATGGCAAAGTAAGGTGTGGTGTTGTTTTGAGGACGATCCTTACGCTGTGCCAGAATACCCTGGACGCGATATCCCAGCAAGATGGCCGCATGCTGCACGTCCAGTCTGTTGAGCAGGTTTGCAGTCGTGATGGCAGGCAACCTTTCACCATTAGCACCTTCCACAAAATAGATCATCTCCAGAGGGTTATCCAAATCTGTGAGGCGAGTGATCTGCACAATCTGAATAATGGATATATAATAAAAATAATAAGTTAAGATTTAGAGTACCGGTAAGTATCTCTGCACACATATTATTCATTCAGAAAGAGAAATAGACATTCACCTTTATATTCATAATGGCCGCTATGTGTGTAATTGAGACATAAAATTAAATGTATAATATGCTATTAAGTGCAAGCTTCCTATACTCATCTATGATATAGCACTTATCCCACGGTGTCATGGAGGAAACTGGAGTCAATCCCAGCTAACATTTTCTCGACATTTATCTTAATTCATTCCTCTTTCCAGCTATTTACCAAACCACTTAATCCTATTAGCATCATGGGGAGGCTTGAGCCTATCTGGGCAAATGCAGGCTACACCCTGAACAGCTTGCCAATCCATCACAGGGCCAATACACACACTATTCACATTCACATTCACTCCAGGGTCAATTTGGTACAGCCAATTAGCTTACTGTGCATGATTTTGGACTGTGTGAGAAAACCAGAGTACCCGAAAAAACAGAGAGGATATACAAACTTCACACAGAAACTTCTGAGCCGAGCCTGGGACTCGAACCCAGGACCTCCTTGCTGAGAAGCGGATTTCCTAACCACTATGCCACAGTGCTGCCGGCTAAGTGTTATATTCCACATTCTGTAATATCTCGTATCTACAGTAAATAAGAACCATACAGATAACAAAAGGTATATCAGGTCACTGAGATGTAGAAAAAAAATATGGTCTAAGGTCTAACACTAAACTGGGCTTCAGAATTATTGAAGTGGAAAAGGATGGCACACAGCCTCATCTGGTCTCAACTATCACTAGACTTGGGTCTGCTGAAGTGATCATTTCTAAGCAACACATATGCATGAAATATCTTCTAATATCAAACCCACATGCAGCCAATGTGTACTTTTCAACTCAAAAACATGTGTTGTTTTATTCATACGTCTTATTCACATTTAGCTAATTACTAACTTAAAGAAATGTTAACAGCCCTGTAGTATGTATTATCAAAATGAACACTGAGGATGTCTGAGTATGCAGTGGGGGTTGCTGTAAAACCAGGCCAGTCTTTAATCACGCTGCCAGCTTCATGCTGTGAAAGCGGACTGCCCCACTCTTTATGTGTCCCATGAAATAGGAAAAAATCCCTCAGCAGAACAGACGCGTGATTCTAAAGCGACTCTGTCTGGGAAGAGTCTTCAATAATTGATCTGCTATCAGCTAACCATCCTGTGAGTGGAGAATAGGGACCACTGTGTGGCTCCTCAGTTTAGGGATGAATAGAAGCTGTTGCCATGGATACTGCTGGAATAAAAAAAAATGGTGATGAGCCGAGGAACGCAGGTGGTGACGGAAGCCACAGAAAGTGATCCATTAAGAAGCTAGAGAGATTGAGGACGTCCAGGCAGGAAGAATATAATAATGAGGGGGCTCATTTCAGCCAACATACATGTAGAGCATGTATGCATGTGTAACACACATACACACGCACGCACACAGCCCAAAATATAAACCAGTAAAAAACATCTGATTATAACTGAGAGAATTAATTAATTATTTAATTAATATTTAATGATTGAATCTAATAATTATTCCTCTCCTCTTCAAAAAACCCAATGGCCTGCATTAATATAGAATATGAAGTGGACTTAACTGGTATTTGGGGGTTTGTGACTTTTACCTGTACACTGTTATTGGCCACACTGGTGGCTCTTTTAAGACGTCGACCGACTGAAAGTCCCTCTCCAAGTAGTAGAGCGAGTCTCCTCTCCATCTTTGCCTGGAAAATCCTATCACTCACGTCATGCTCCATCACGCCCAGCAGCACTACACAACATCAAACGGAAAAAACATTACAGTATGACAAAGCACACAGACCATATTCAGATACAGACTGGAGTACTATTTAGATATGTAGGATCACAGGACACAGGGTGGAGTGTTCCTCAGACAGACACAAATCACAGGCAAGCACAACTCTCATTTTGAACTTAAATGCATTTGTGTTGCACATTATCAGCTTGAGTGAGCAGTAATAATACGTTCAGAGCTGGACCGACACCTAATTATAGGGTGCCATTTATACTCATTTTTTCATGGATGAAGTTACAAATTAACTTAAATTGTAACTTAAATTGTAATTGAGCTGTAAGCATAGTAGATGGATACTGAGCTGATTCCTCAAGCCATGGCGATACTATACAGAAGCATGCAAGAGTTTAACAGCTCAAATCAAGTGAACACAAACCTTGGAAATATAGCATATATCCAAATGTTACTTTATTTCATGGCCTTAATTTAGTATCTCATGACTTGTTGTTGTTTGTGTGTGAAAAAAAATGCTGTGAAATAATGACCTGGTGGATCAATGCTATTTTATAAGACATTGTACAAGTTATAGATTATATAATGTTCACTCACTCACTAATTTCCAAACCAACAGCAGAACCAACATATACAGCTATTCACACTCACACTCTGACCTAGGTAAACTGATATAGCCAACTAACCTACCGTGCATGTGTTTGGACAGTGAAAGGAAACGAGAATACCTGGAGAAAACACACGCAAGTACTGGGAAGAACATGCAAACTCCAGGTAAAAACAACCAAGCCTGGGACTCAAACCCAGGACCTTTTTGCTATGAGGTGAGAGTGCCAACTACTATGTTGCATCCCACATATTGTTCAATTAAACCAAATTTAATGTGCTAATTACAGCCATGACTACTTATATCAGTATACTCCATTTGTTACTTATTTGACAACTTGTTTAGTTCACTGTCTTTTCTTTTATGTACCATCATATTAATATTTTAGGTAATGCTATTTGCTTCTTTTATTCATCCTGGATTTGGGGCTTAAAGGCAAACTGCTTGTGTTCAAATGGGGTGGTGTAAAACAATTGGAAAATCTGTCTCAAATATACTTAAAAACAGTCCACCATAGCACATGATTGAATAATCTGAATACACACGATTTGTCTTATGTCACCAGAACAGTACCATATCGTACTTTTACTTCCATCAATCAGCGAGGGAGGTTATATATTCAACAGTGTCTGTTTGTTTGTTTTTTAACAGGATTACACAGAAACAAGTGAACTGTTCTTCACCAACTTCGGGAGAGGGAAGTGGTATAGGCCTGGCAAGATACCCACTAAATTTGGTGATTCTGTGTCATTTCCTTACAAAGGTATCATGTTAATAGTAACTGATAAGTCCAATATAAAATATAAAATGTGACCGTATGACCCTGAAACACAGTCAGGGTGACCCGATATATGATACAATTCTACCCTATTCGACCCTTAGAGGGCCCATAAACCACATGTGGTGCTCCTATGTAATTTCCTCCTAAAGTTTTCACACTAATAATTCATATGGATGAATGGCTCTAGCTTGGCTCACTTTCAGTGATGACGGGAGCTAAAAATAACTATTTAGCCAAATACACTGAGACAAGCTAAGCGAATATTACCTGTTCTCACCCATGAAGAACGCAGCAACTGTGTGGTGTTCAATTTAGGGTATTGGAATGCTGTTAAACAAAGTAATTACATCATTATCCTGATACAGTATTTAAGACATTAAACAGTTATTGTTGATGGATGATGCTTGTGAATTGGACTCACGTTCGGCGACCTGCTGAACAGGGTATCCCAGATAGTAGCTAAACTCTACCACGCTGAGACGTCTCAGGTGACTGCTGACCTCTGACCCTAGTATGTACCCTCGTGCATCACGTATCACGAAGGTGATATCCACCGGCCCATGAAGCTGTGTTCGTTTTGTTGTCCCAGAGCTCATTGTGATATTCAATATCTGAAATGTTTAAAATCTTGTGAGGTCACTACATATGGGAATAAGAGTACATTATTAATGGATTCATAAGCAAAACATGACAAAAATATTTTTTTTTCTAAATAATAAACAAACAGTCTATGTCAGTATTCATTACTACATTTCACAATTCAAAGCTCAAGTTTGTCGGTGTATCAAAGCTGAAAGCTCTGCAACAGTCCTGATCCCCTACGCAGAAAATTTCACTCATTAAATTAGTTGCCTTGACAACTGTTGGGTTGAAGAGTGCGGGTTCTTCTCCCTAAATCCAATCAAAACAACTGGCTGAGATGGATGTTTTTTCAGTGTATGGGAAGCAATCTATAGAAATTGCTTCCAATCAGAAAGCACAGCAGCAATCAGGCAGAGAAAAACAGCATGTCTGCTCCACTCCTGGTACATGTCATAACAATTCCATGACAAAACCTACCATATTCTTGAGATGGATTTAATCATCCATCAAGGACTGAATGCCTCGATGGTCCATTTTCAAAAGAGTATAAAAGTACAGCGAGCAAATCAAGAGGACTTGAGGAGATCAGAGCTGAGTCATTGGTATTCAGGCTTTCAACAGCTTGGAGAAAAGCTTTCACATGTTTGCACTGCAGTCTCTAACAGTTAGAATCTATATTATTGTCTTGTCTCACTGAATAACGTATATAAGTATATACTACACTGGGCCGGGGGAATCTGATTGGTCTGCTATCTGGGGATTAAAAAACACTATCCTGAGTGGATGATACTTGAAACAAAACGAAAGACACTCACCGTTTGTCACGGCTATTTGCTGCATCAATATCATCATGCTTAAAAAATGGAAAAATAATCCATATAAATCTTGTTTTTGCGTGCTTTTTTCTGTGTCCGTGCAGTATATACCAGATCGTCAGATCGTCATTTTATAAGTAGCTCGCATGCTGAAAAAGTGTGAGCACCCCTGGGTTACACCCTGTACAGCTTGCCAGTCAATTTCAGGGCTCACACAAAACTACCGTATTTTCCGGACTACAAGTCACG
>JAQNCB010000004.1:23170931-23182149 GCA_030068295.1 Euristhmus nudiceps | reverse complement strand
GTCGTCATCCAAAAAAGGTGCGTTAACAAAACCATTTAAACAACACTGCCCCCAAAATGCGACCTATACTCCAGTGCAACTTATATATGGTTTTTTTTTCTTTATTATGCCATTTTTTGATGATTCGACTTATATTCCGGAGCGACGTATAGTCCGGAAAATATGGTAATAAGAAATTCTTTAAAGCAAACATCTTTATTGCTGTGCTAATATCATCATATCAATTCTCTCAGGCACTCATTTGCTGAATCGCTTAATCCTTTGGGGGGGGGGGGGGGGTCACTGGGAGGCTGAAACCAATCTCAGCCAACACTGGGCAGGGTACACCTGAACACCTCACCAGACCATCACAGGGCAACAAACATTCTCATTCACATTCACATCTAAGATAAATTAGGAACAGCCAATTATCCTATTATAGAATATTATATTATATTATATTATATTATATTATATAGGCAGTAACTATTAATGTTCACATTTTTGGAGTGTAGAAGGAAACCGGAGTACTCGGAGGAAATCCGCAGAAACATGGGGAGAACATGTAAACTCCACACAATAATGCCCGAGCTCAGGACTCAAAACCAGAACCCTCTCGCTCTTGATGTGTTCTGGATGTGCTAACTACTATGCCACCGTAACATCCATTTTCATATCTTTATTATTATTATTTTTTAAATAATTGTCAGTTATCGATTAATATAGGCTCCAATATTGATTTATTGTCTTGTATCAGCTTGAAATATTTCTAAATATACATTCTGATTTACCGGTCAGGTCCTTTACACAATCAAGGGCAGAGTCTGGTCATCAATAGGTGAATACATTGGCTTGGACAAATGACTAACAAACTTTGCCAATCATTTGGCTGTCACATGACTCTGTAAGTAACATGCTGTGAGGAAATTAAAAACAGACAGTTTCTGACTTGATTATATAAATGTTTTATTTGCAAAAACTGAATGGCAAGAGATCATATGTTAGCCTAAATGTTAAGAACACTATGGCGACAGAGCATCACATTATCTGAGTATGTGATCATATTTACTAATCCTCTTGGCTAGTTTGTCATATTTTGGGGTTAAATTTGGTTTGCTACCAATTTAGCCTAGTTAATTATGTTTCTGGGTAACAGAAAGAGGAGACTGGGTAAGTAAACTGGAGCTTCCACTTGCCCTATGGGCAAACTAACAAATTTATGATCAGTGAGAACGGTGAATTTGACGACAGTGCAGAGGTAAAGCACCTAACTGTCATGCTGGTGGAGGTGGATTTTAGAATCCACCGCCTGATGAGAGATAGGACCCATTTGCAACGACCAGGAGAGAGAGAGGATGAAAAATAATAGTCTTTATTTAACTGAAACCAAAATTAAAGTTAAACTTTCTACTGAAAAGAAACAAAACCGACAGGACCACGAAATCCAGAACTAAGAATTCACGAATCAAAAAAAAAAAAAAACACAAAAACTTCAAAAAAACAGGGTGTCCATGAAAACAAAAGTATCTGTGAAAATAATCCAGCAACCAAACATGGAACAGAGGATGCTTTAAATAGCGTTGGAACACAGGTTAACTACGCTGGAAAACGAGGAACAGCTGAAAGAATTGAAACTCAAATTCTCCTTGTGAGGGAAGGGGTAGCACCCCTCACCATGCTGAGCTCCTCATCAGCGCCCTCTGTCGGCAGAATTCAGACACGCATGACACTAACCGCATGGTGTACTGACAACAACCTGCTCCTGAACCAGCAAAACCAAGGAGCTCATTGTGGACTTCAGGAAGGAAAAGGGGACACCCATGACCTTATCCATATCAACAGCATGGCTGTGGAATGTGTCTCCAGCTTCAAATTTCTGGGGACCCACATCTCAGAGAACCTGTCCCGGTCAACCAACAGCTCCAGCCAGACCAAGAAGGCCCATCGACGCTTGCTCTTCTTGAGTACACTGAAGAACAACCACCTGTCTGCTGACATCCTGGGTAACTTCTACCGCTTTGCTATAGAAAGTATCCTGACCAACTGTGTTACAGTCTGGTATGGGAATTGTTCTTTCACCGACCGCAAGACACTGCAGCGTGTGAAAACTGCCCAAAGCATCACAGGGGCTCAACTTCCTGCTACTGAGGATGTCCACAAGAAGAGATGTCTTCGCTGCATTCTTAGGGACTCCTCTCATCCTGCCAACAGACTCTTCCAGCTCCTCCCATCCAGAAGGTGCTTTAGGAGTCTTCGGACAAAAAGCAGCAGGTTAGGAACAGCTTCTTGCCCACAGCTGGCACCATACTGAACTCAGCCCCCTGCTGAACCCTCCCTTCCCATCCGCACTACACCACAGCAGGACCATTCACATCATTCATGCATATGTGCATGTTTACATTTTTGTTTTCATTGTTATAGTCTGTTCAGTGCTTTTCTTTCAATACTGCATATACGTTCATAGCACACTGTATATCTGTTCACCACACACCTGTATATCTGAATATACGCATGTTTACACAAATAGCACATCTGCATATTGTCCATATAATCATCTGTATATCTGTATATACACACATACATACATACACACATAGCACATCTGTAGTTTTGTCCATAATACATCTGTATATTAGTGGGGCCGGCAGTGTAGCGGTTAGTGTGCAGGGCTCATGAACAGGAGGTTGTGGGTTTGAATCTCGGTGAGACCCCCACTGTGCTAAGATCCCTAGGCAAGGTCTTAACCACAAGTGTGCCTCTGTTCACCCAGCAGTATAAATGGGTACCAGTAAAAAATACTGGGAAGGTAACCTGTGATGGACTAGCGTCCCATCCAGGAGGAGTTGAACTCCTAGTCGCTACACGCTACAGAAACCGGGGATAAGCATCGGCCTGATGAACCACTGGGCTTGGGTGTAAAAGCCCACAGACCTGACCTTACATTTGTATATTTGCTCTTCTTCATAGTAATATAGAACATCTGTATATTGCTCCTATGTAATTGTTTAATTCATCGCTGTTTACACCGCCCATATCTGTACGTAACTGCTCACATAACTTATTTGCGCATAATCTGTTCATGACTATTCCCACCTTTTATAATCTCTTATCTCTACATAACCACTGTACATACTGCACATTCCGTATATATATATATATATATATATTGCACTTGATGCTCTCTGCACTACTGATTGGATGCTAAACTGTGTTTTCTTACTCTGTTTTCATACCTGTGTAATGACAATAAAGTCGAATCTAATCTAATCTAATCTAATCTAATCTAATCTAATCTGATAACGCAGCTAACATACAAAATGGAGGCTGGGGAAATGAGAGCTCAAAACTGTCAATGGTGAAAGGTCAATTTTTATATTCTATTTGTTATGCCTAAATTTTTCACTTATAATCTATTAAGAGTGAGAGAGTGTGAACAATATGATGGAAAGGAGACTTGAGATGAGATCAAGCCCACATAAATGATTCAGTTCAGCAGACTCAAATGTAATTTGCTCCTCCCTGAACTCCTGTCTGCCACTGATCCTGATAAGTTAACCCAATAACAGCACAAAGTCTGTCTCAGGGTTAAAGGATTGAATCATCTCTGGAACACCTCAACACAAATCCACAGCAGCCAACATCAAAAAGAATTGAAATGGAAATGCATGCATTATCCTTTGTAGCGTGTCCAGTGTGTTATTAACATCAAACATGTTTAAAACTGTCGCTGTGTCTTCCGCGGGTAGGAGGATATAGATAAGAGGCAAACTATATTATCATCACAAAAGCAAAACAATGTAATGTTTTCATCTAAATGAATCATGACAACAACCTAACAGGGAAAACAATGACTGTGAGAGCATACTATTTATATATGAGAAGCATCTAATTGTCCATCAGTAAACAGAGCAAGTTATAAAAATTGCACTGGATTTCATTATCAGGCCTCGCTTACAAAAGTTCATTTAAAAGGAACAGCTGTGAAGTACAGAAAAGCGAGTCTGTAGCCAAGGTCTACTGCTGGGAAAACTAAGATACCAATTATAGGCCCTGCTTTAATGATGTCATTTCCTTTCATTTGCCAGGCTCCTTCCAGTGAAAGTCTCATTTGATGGTGGTGCTATTCCAGAAAAGCGGGGTGAAACACTCTTTTGCCCACATATGTTTTTGTTTTAGTCACATCCCATTGCGTGACTGCCTTTCTCCCTTGCTAGCGAAGACTCTACTCGTGCACTAATAGGACAATAAAGTAATGTCTATGCTATTATTTGCTTTATTTCTAAGAGAACCATTTTATTGCAGACGTTTTATTGCAGATACACTTAAGCCAAAAGTTTTTGGACACCTGATCATATGTGGACCCTCCTCAAACTATTTCCACAACATGAATCTGATGATTTTGTAGGCAGTATCATTACATTTATAGCATTCAGCAGGCACCTTTATCCAGAACAACTATATATATATATATATATATATATATGTATATATATATATATATATATATGCAAAACTGTGCAAAAGCTTTTGCCCCTGACCAATTTCTGACATTTTTTTGCAGGCTTGTCACTGTCATCCATTTCAGATAAAGCAAACCTAAATATTATACAAAGATAAACACAAGTAAACACAAAATGCATTTTTCAGTGCCACTTGCATTTATTGAGGGGTAAAAACATCTGAACCTACAAAGGCCCATGTGAATAAGTAATTTCCCCTAAACCTAATAGCTGGTTGAACCACCTTTTGCAGCAATAACTGCAGTCAAGCGTTTGCGATAAGAGGCGATGAGTCTTTCACATCTGTGATGGGATTTTGACCCACTCTTCTCTGCAGAATTGCAGTTTTGAAATTCAGCAACATGACTTAGCATTAAAATAACCTGAGAAACAAACATCAGCTACTGTTTGTTCAACATACACAGACAAATAGTTTGTGAAAGGCTTGAAGGCTCCACGTTGTGAGGTGGACCATGACAGATGGAGCGAGTTCCTCTAGCACTGAACGACACTTCTCTGATTAAGTGTTAGGAACAAACAACAGTTTCTACATGGTGCACTCAAACTAACTTAACAACAAAGTGTGTGTTAGAATAAAAGAGTTCTATTAGATCAACGAGAACTCTGAGGAATGATTGAGGAGCTTGGACGAATATACTACATGCAATATGTTACACCAGAAGTGCAATCGAGTTGTGCTAAAAAGCAAACACATGACTACATCAAAACTCAGAGTAACCATAATAATGGCCGAAACTGCTATTGATATGCACAGGCATGCCTGAGATCATGTCTTCTCCTTATCACATTGTAAACTCTGCTGTGAGCTGATGAGAGAAGAACAGAAAATTGGATGACAGGAGAACAAGCAATTGAGACAGAAAGAGAGAGAGAGAAAGAAAGCAGGATGGAATAAGCTCCAGTGCAGGACTCCACACCATAGTTGGTGTGTTGTGTAATTCACAGGAGAACGCTCAAGTTCTGTGTGTTTGCCCCACTCCTTCAGCTTTCTCCAAACAACAGGAAGGCTGTGACTGTAACCGGAGTGGCCCTGAAGACCGTGCCACTCTGTAGGCTTTCGACAAAACCCATGTCTATAACATCTGAAGCCCAACCCTCTCCTCCACTCTATCGTCATTTTAACTTGTACTGTAATGAGTAAAAAGCTGTCTACATTTGTGATACCTACAAAACATAACAAGGAACGACTTGTTTTTTTGCATAACACACACCCTAGCAGGCCAAAAACTGGAAGGATTAGTGTCAATCTGAGCTGTAAGATATTTGTTTTTAAGCTATATCACATGGAAATGGTGTGATTTTATTGGTTCACTCTCAATGTATTGCCATATTCAGTGAAACCTCGATTTTCAAACTGAATTCATTCTTAAATGTTGTTCTTAAACTTATTAGTTCATACACCGGAACATGTATATAATAACACCCTCATTACTCCACAATCTTATTATAATATAACATACCAACAGAATCGAGACTAAAGTTTTAAGTAAAAATATTTTTTTTCATTTCCTGAACCAAAGCAATAGACACCAATGCCATTTTCATATTTTTGTATGATTTCTTTATTCACCTCGATAGTTTGTTTTCACTATTTTCCCTTTTGCCTTTACACTTTCAGTAGATTTCCCAGGTCCCATCGTGGCTTATCGATGAAAAAATTATCAAAGAGATAATAAACAACACAAGAAATATCACCAAAATCTGAGAAAGGTTCAGCATGGGTGTTCTGTGAGCAAGCGCTGCATGACAAGACTGATGAGCGCATGCTGCCACGGGTTGCCAGATTGTTCAACATCAGAGCATTTGAGCTACATCCGAGTGAAATTATGACGCTGTAATTTTGTTTGTCAACCGGTTTTTTCAAAAAGGGAGCTGTTCGAAAACCGAGGTTCCAATGTATACGTCACTGAAGGCAAGATGAATGTCCCATATTAATCCTTAAGAGGCCATTAAGTGACATCCACCACACCTGCGGCAAATGTTTTAGCATATACTACATGAGAACATAAGAAAGGTAAATTAAAACACGATGCTTATGGTTTTAAAGTGTGACGGCACTCTATCACAACTTCACGACGACTTCTTTTGAAACAATCAAAGTTTGAATAAAGTGTATTTTACCGTTAAAAAGATGACGACCATGTTGCATAGCCATCTGGGTGTTTTCACTGAATTTCAAGCATTTCAAAATCAGTGACCGTAGAAAAACGTGGGTTTCACTTTACCTTTGGTGAATAATTATATGCTTCTCTCTCTCTCTCTCTCTCTCTCTCTCTCTCTCTTCTAGATGTTTATAATTTCCCAGAAGGACACAACAGGAATGACATCATAGCATTAAAAGAAGGACATAAAAGAGAGACTCTGTGTTTCAATCCAATCCCTTTTAATGGCCAACATCCACTTTGGTATATTCCAGCTTTATCCAAGTTTCATACTTTGGCAGCAGTTTGCTGACAGTCTCTGAACTAAAGCCTGACTGATACCCATAGTATCAGCCAAAATAAATCTGCACTGGTGTTTATATATGCCAATAAATTACAATTAAAAAAGAAACAGAAAAACAGAAGATGGATACTAAATTGTTATGAGTGCTGTCATTGCTTATTCACTCAATATTCAAGTGAACTATTGCCAACAGACATATGGATCTGGTTTTTTTAAGAAAACCTCTGAAATGTAGGTACAGTAATTCTTACCTAGATTATTAGACTGTAAACACTTTCAAGCAAAATCACTGTTCTATGGCATTAAAGGGCACCTGTGATGAATTAGTGTGATTAGCTATTTACAATGATCACGTGTCACATCAGAGGTTCCTTCCGGCAACATCAGTTCTTGCCTGTTTTCAGAGTGTTACGACTTGACGCATGCTCAGAGACATGTTGCCTTTCTGATTGGATGTTCCAGCCTAGTAGTGACAAGGACACGCTGGATTGGCTTGGCTACATCACGGACCCGTGTAGCATTACACATTATTGGCCGGTCCTGAGCTGCACTAACAACAAACGCAGAGATCACAGAAAACATTTCTTTTTGATCCTAAACCAACTCATGACAGGAAAGCCGAGTTGGCAAAACGTTGGTTGCATAAGCCTTTTAGGATTTACGGTCGCACTCATCTCTGGCAGGGTCCTCAGAGTCACTAGAATGTAGTGTCTCACTGTCTTCACAAGAGATTTGATTGATTTCATTCACCATGATAATAAGGCCCTATTGAGACTTGAATTCCCCAGCGCCTGCCATATGCGAAAGCTCACAAACCATGTACTACTTTATGAGTAATTATGCTAAAAACATTTAGATGGCCCAGATTTTGCCAGCTCAATGTGAGCCTAGGTATTCTTTAAATGAAGAAATAAAATACATTTAAGAAATCGCCAAGGAGAGTGAGTTAGACTTGTAGAAAGATCAGGAAATACAGGCAATACATCCTGGAAATACACCTGCATCTGTTTACCTCCTGAAGAAAATAGCTGTTTTACATTGTTCTGCCTTTGTCTTCTTCCTGTCACTCTGTTCAGTGCATACAGTCGATTGCCACACTGAGGTTTCCTCACTTAATCCATTACTCATTTACCAAACTGATTACTCCCACTAGGGTCGCAGGAGACTGGAGCCTCACTCAGCCGACACTGGGTGAAGCAGGGTACACCCTAAGTAATCCACCAGACCACACAGACATTCACAATCATATCCACACCTCAATCACATCCACACCTAGGAGCAATCTGGCGCAGCAGATTAGGAGGAAACCTGAGTACCCAGATGGGGGTTTCCTAATGTTTACAAAAAGAAAAGTCACGAAAAATTTGTGACTTTCAAACAGAAAAAAATTCATTTATTAATATGAACATGTGGACACGTCCGGACACTGTCTGGGTGAATGAATTTCTTCTCCTTGACTTGTTCAGTACTCATCTTCATGAAGCTATGTTTAGAATAGGGACAGTACTCTAATGCCTCTAATGCTTTCACAGCTATTAGTCTGTCTGCTAAATCTGTATAAGAGGGAATGTGATACTATTAGCTTGTCTACTTTTTTCCCCCAACTTTCACACGGCACATAATTAAATCAATCAAAAAGTGAAAACACAATGGGTGTGGGGTGAATAGAGCTGCAAACTCACCAAACTCATTTCTCATTCCTTGGTCAGAAATATTGGAGCAGAAAAAGGTAAACAATCCCTTATGTAGTGCACATGGAAAAATTACAAATGGTGACCCAAATGCAGAGAATGCAGAGGCGCCAGTGTGCAGTGAATGATTAGATACTTATATGAGTAATTGTTTTGTGCCTTGAGGGTCACCCGCATCCTAAAATGCATCCTACACACAGTTCACATCCTGCAGCAAACTCACTTTCTCACTCTAATCAAACCTCAGCCCTGGAACTGTTTCGACCAAAAAAAAAAATGAGCCTGATGTTAATGGGTTTTTTTTCTCGTTTTTTTGTTTTTTCCCCTCAGATATGAGTAAAAAAGATTTCAACACTCCTACTGGATTCCACAGAAAGCAGGCTTGGCTACATGGCTTTGCTGATCTGGTGGTGCTGGTGTGATTGTCCAGTGCTGCATGTCCTACACGTGTCCTCACCTCACACAGGGTTCATCCAGGAATATGATAACTGTCTGGAGTAGATTATTTTTCTGAATGTCTGTTCATCTCCAGACAATTCAGCTTTACAGGAACACAGGGCTGCGTCTCAGTTCAAACACTGTACTGCACATTCACACCATGAAGTATATCAACATGAGGTGCACTATGAATTCTTGGTGATGAACTCAAAAGCGTTACCATTTTAGAGACCCTTAATGGTTGCAATCTTCGGCAAGTATGCAAGGGATGTAGTTTTCATCCTTTTTGAAAATGCCAGCAGAAGATGTAGGTCACACTCAAGAGAAGATTTTTTTTTAATAATTAATTTTAAAGGAAGAGAGCAACAAGCCAGCAAAAATCTGTGGGTGAAAAAGAAAATCATTTGCCGAACCACTTAATCAAAGTAAGGTTGCGGCCATCGCGGTGAAAACACACACACAGCCATTCACACTCACATCCAAAACTTGGGTCATTTTAGAACAGCCAGTTAGCCTAATGTGCATGTCTTTGGACCACTGGAGGAAACCGGCGTACCTGGAAGAAGGCCATGCAACAATCACGAGGAGAACATGCAAACTCCACACAGAAACCCCCGAGTCTGGGCCTCGATCTCAGGATCTTCTTGCTGTGAGGCGACATGCTAACCACGGCACCACCGTGCTTCCCAAAAATGTAACAGACACAATAAAATTATATCGGCTTGTAAAAATACATACAGTACGTAGATGTTTAAACATTTCTGTTCCTCTGGGGTTTAACTTTAAGTTAGGTGAAAATTATTGTTTCTTCTACTATACAACGTGATATTGAAGTAGTTTATGTTGCAACCACAAGTCGAAAGTGATGACTGATAAATCAGTGCATGGATTTCTGTTATTTATCTGAGGCCTGTGCTTTAAAATAACCCGTGTAACAGCGCAGACATCACGGGACACCGTGTTATCTCGGTCGCCCAGGCCTCGGCTCATGTTGCTGCGCTTTCACCACGTTTGATTATACACTAAAAGAACCATTCTTATCCTCGTAGACTCCGAGCCTTGTTTACTCTCCTGAACAAACAGAAAGGAAACAGAGTTCTTCAGTCAGGAGTCACTGATAAAAGCTGGAAGTCAGAGCAAGTGACACGTGCTGTATCAGGGCCAAATTTAGACTCCGGCAGGCACTCGGTTTATCTGAATTCACAAAAGACAGAGCCAAGATTGACAAAGACGATGCCAAAATGAGCCGTAAAAAAGAGAATGATTAAGCAATGGAGTTGAAAACAGATGGAAAAGGAACAAACAACGGTCTTAATTAGGTTCTTTCCCTCTGGACTGGAAGCATGACAAAAAAATAACAGCCTTTTTAAAGAGTTAGGAATTTCGACCCTCAGTGCACGGGGTATCTGTCACGTAAAAGTTAGCATACTTATTACTAACAGCCTACTAAACTGATGTACCTTAGAAAATCTTTTAAATTCTGAAGAATGGGTAATGTAGGTATCAGATGTGGAAGTATCCTTTGTTAATAAAGATTTTTCCATGGAAAACTGGAGGGTCGAAATTACGTGCAGATGTTTAAATTACTGCTTATATTTAGCGATAGCCTAAGTGGGTGTTAAATATTTTCTCAGTGGTAGCACTATAAAACAATTAATAGCCATTTACTCAGCAGGGAGAACCAGGAGAATCAGCTAACCAAGATTATTAACAGCTGAATTAAATATTTTTCAGAAAATACGAGGGGAACATTACTACATTTCCAGTGATTCAGCTGATAGGTGGGTTTACACAGTGAAGATCTGCTGAGCCATTACATATTTACATTACATTTGTAGCATTTAGCAGACACTTTTCGACAGTGACTTACATATACCGTATTTTCCGGCCTAAAGGTCGCTCCGGAGTATAAGTCGAATCATCCAAAAATGGCATAATAAAGAAAAACAAGCATATACAAGTCGCACTGGAGTATAGGTTGCATATTGTTTAAATTATTTTGTTCACGCACCTTTTTTTGTATGACGACAACGTGACGATGACGCACTAAAAATGGACCTTTGGCGACTAAAATATGACGTGACGAGGCGTAACGAAAATGTTGGTGTGTGAGACGCTCACAGTGCGTCTCTGCCTACTCTGCGC
>JAQNCB010000004.1:23149952-23165601 GCA_030068295.1 Euristhmus nudiceps | reverse complement strand
GTGTCTACGACCATTTTTGACAAAGTTATGGGGATTATATTGATTTTTCGTATTTTCGTGACCTTGACCTTGACCTTTGACAGAGAAATCTGTTCTTCGAGGAGGACCGAGCCACTACTCCCCATCACATGTACAAGTTTGAAGTCGATCGGATCAGTACTTTTTGAGATACACGCTTGGACGGACAAACAAAAAAACAAACAAACAAACAAACATCCAGACGGACCCGATTACAAAACCCTCTCTCCCCTTCGGGGGCGAGGGTAATAATGTGTTAATAATTTAACATATAAATCGCTCTGGAGTATAAGTCGCCCGCCTGGCCAAACTATGAACAAAAGTGCGATTTATAGTCCGAAAAATACAGCATCTCTTTTTTCATACAGCTGGGCAATTGATTGTTCCGGGCCTTTCTCAAGGACCCAACAGTGGCAGATTGGTGAGACTGGGACCTCAACTGTCAACCTTCGGATTAGTAATCCAGAGCTTTAACCACTGAGCCACCACTTCAGAGTCAGGGAAGTATGACGGCTCAATGGTTTAAAGGTTTGGGGTTAGAAGCTAGAGTGTGGTGTTTGCATGTTCTCCCCAATTTTGTGGGTTTCCTCAGGGTATTCCAATCTCCTTCCAAAGTCAGACGACATGATTATAAATTCAGCCAGCTCCTCGAAACTGCTCATTGGGGTGAATGGCTGTTTCTGTCTCGGTTAGCCTCATAATAGACTGGTGACCTGTTCAGGATGTACCCTAACTCTCCCTCAATATCAGCTGGTATTGTCTCCAGCTTGCTCTGCGGCCGTGACGAATAAGCGGAATAGATAATGTATGCACAGGTGCTTTCACAGTGGTTATCTTAGGAGTCCTTGGAATGAGAGCCTTTCAAACTTTCAAAATGAGAGTCTTTCAAAGCAAATGAATGAATATTAAATGCATATAAATAGTGATACAGCTTTTAATAAAAATCTTAAACCAGAGATGACATGGAGTAGAGATATTCATCCATTCATTCATTTTCTAAACCACTTAATCCTAAGGATTGCCATGAGGCTGCCAACTCTGGGCGAGGGCAGAGAACAGAGGACATCCTGCCAGACCATCGCAGGGTAGAAACACACAGATGGCTATGCAGCCTACTGTTGACGAAATGTCAGCAATGGTTCTTTTACATGGCTCTCACCACAGACAGTGAGAGGCATGGCTAGACTTTGATAACCAAGTTGGCTGCACTGGGGGGGACAGCAATGACGATCCATGACAGTGGGGCTTGAACCCCCAACCCTGGTACCAGTAATCCAGCACCCTACCACAGGGCCACTACTGCCCAGAGAAGAGCTATCCAATCACTTAAAGCATGAACATAACAGTGTGGAAAGCACAACATGGTGGGGTCATAAATCCTGTCCCTTCATAAAATGCCCTGTAAAACAGGTGAAATCTCCTCGAAGACACAAGTGGCAAAATACCATAAAAAATCAATGATCGCAGGCACTACACACAACGAAAGGCAACAAGAAGCAAAATTTTCTCACCAAACACAAAATGGGAGGGTTCAACTGAGCTAAACTGCCATGCAAGACAAGTCAAGCGATTACCAATCAGAGCTTAAAAATATCGTTGACAGATGCTTCCATACATGGATTTTATTGTAATGTTTCCTAATTAAAACCATAAACATGAGTTTAAATGTCCGGCTCACATCAACATGGAAGATCAGCGCGTTATAGCCGTGTGTAAATTTCATGATGGCACAAAGAAATTTTACAAGGATAATAACCTGATACGTGATACCTGGGTCCATGTTTCTGAAATGGTTGCTATTTCCTGTGAGGTTATATTTATACGTTTATTTACATGAAATACCCACTTTGTGGGTTGGGTGGTTAACTCTAGCACATAGTTTTGTTAGTGCCCTTTCAAAAAAAATACATAGATCAGTAGATAACAACTGTGTGCAGTTCAGAATAAAGTACTGCTGTATGTGTACCGGTACTCCTTTTAAATGGAGCTCCTAAACAAGTCTATAATTCTCCCTGGGCAAATACCATGCTTGTATCATTGGATGAACCCAGCAGGAACTGTGATGTCATGGTGCTCTTTCTCAAACAGAAAGCAGAGATAGCAAGAAGAGCTAACTCTTCCCGGTTCATGATGCACAAGAGTTTCCGTTCTGTATTTGCTATGTATTAATAATAATGATAATAATAATCTATCGATCGATATTGACATTGCCCAGTGCGGACCACTGGCGTCTTCCGATGCCTAGCCTTTGCATTGGGAGACTGTAGGCTGATACCTTGAGCCGCTCCGCATCAAGTGGAATAATAATAAGCTATACATGATGATAAAATGGTAAGGTAAGGTAACTCAAACAATATAAGATAATGACAATAAAAATTCTCACAGACCTGCAGTTGGGAAGCATGGTGCTGCTCAGTTTTACTCTAAAAAAATTTTGAAACAGGAAACATGCAAGGGTTATGCCTCCTTCACACATACAGGTATAGTACAGCGTATCGACGGCAGATGCCCATCCCTGCTCATCCGGGAGACATCCCTGAGGATCCCCAGTACACCCCTGGGCATCCCTAGTAGCCGTGGCCATGCCGCGAAAATTTCAAACTTGTTTGAAATATCCGGGAGTCTGCTCCCAGTAAGACACACTCATATCACAGCCGGCAGACATCCGACGAACATACGCCTACACCCGGCGGCTTATCCGGCACATACGTGAACAGCCGTGGCAGACACGTGGCGTGTGAAGTCGTCGGATCCACCATGGCTCCATGCTGGATATGCAGGGATGCGTCACAGATGGGTTCATGGCTGTACCAGGTATGAGGTACGTATGCAACGCGACGAATTGCGCCAGCTGATTGGCGGATACCACGTATGATCCGACGAGTGCACTATGGCTTGAGGACAGGTCCTCTACAGTTTGGAGGTAGTATATTATTATACTACATATATACATAGATCTTTAATTTAATCTCATTATTTATAACCAGAACTTTTGCACAATACTGTATATACACGCTGTCCTTTCAGAACTGTCTCTTGGAGGCAGCCATTTTGTCGGCAGAGTGCACCGGATCCTCTGACGTCCTGTCCAAAGCCTTTCGCACTCACTGACCTGCACTTTGACTTTAGTTCATGCACTCTCCAAAGACAAAGACTTGAAAAAGCAATGTTTCCTCAACAGTACAAACCATCAGCAGTAAAAGTGGCCAGATTCCAACAGTCTTTTTGTCATTCAATGGTATTTTGTTTGCTTGTGTGGCATTGCAGCACAGCATTCTGGTGGGTCTGGCATACTGATCTGTCCCCAGTGCAGAAACCAATGAATAATGAATACTCTCGGTGTCACTCTGAAGGAGATCAGGTTTCACTTTAAAAGATACAACACGTGTAATTAGATGGTAAAAGACAGCTCTGTTCTAAAGCCATACATTTTTAGAACAACATGCTGCCATGCAGAAGATAGAAACTAAAAGTGGTTGCATATATGTAGTGTTTCGGCTGTTTGACTCGAGCCATGCTATGTTTTACTCATTAGCGGGTCTGAGTGATGTGGTTTCAGTCTGCTTCCAGGCACAATCTGAATGCATTGAGATGAATTTATCGTCGTCTATTTTGTGTTCTGGGCTCTCACTTTTTTATATTGATATGAGCTGCTATACGGAACCATGAGTTCCAACCTGGATCAAAGAACACAAATACAGTTATCCAGATATAGAAAAGAACTCCATGCTTATGCAATATACTTTTCAAAAACATGTTTACCGTTTCAATTGCTGATTACTGTATGAATTTTGCCTCTGCATTTAACCCAATCAAAGTGAGCACACACAGAAACGTAAACAATGAACACACACTCAGACTCGAGGGCTGCCACACTGTGGCACCTGGAGAGCAGTTGGTGGTTAGATACCTTGCACAAGGACACTTCAGCCACGAAGGTGGAGAAAGGAGAAGCTGCTGCTCACCCCTCTCACCACCACACATTTTTTCCTACGAGCTTGGGAATCGAACCAGAAACCTTTTGGTCCTGAACCCCCTTTGCTAACCATTAGGCCACAGATGCTCCATCAGCCAGCAATCCATCCATTCATCCATCCATCAATTCCCTATACCATTTGCCCATCAGGGATGCAGGAGAAACTGGATCCAATATGAAGTCACGGATCTCTATATTTTAAGCAATACACAATTTTTGCTTTTTAATTACAAGCAAGGTGGTACAGTGGTGTAGTACTTAGCACGTCCACCTCACAGCAAGAAGGTCTTGAGTTCAAGTCCTGGGATTGGTAAGGGCGTTTCTGTGTGGAGTTTTCATGTTCTCCACATTCTTGCGTGGGTTTCCTCTGCGTACTCCTGTTTCCTTCCACTGTCCAAAGACATACACATTAGGCCAACTGGTTGTTTCAAATTGGCCCTAGGTGTAAGTAAATGTGTTTGTGAATGGTGGTGCGTGTGCTGGCCCTGTGATGGTCTGGCAAGCTGTTCAGAGTATACCTTGCCTTCGCTCAGTATTCGCTGAGATAAACGCCAGCCTTCCAGCAACCTTAGCAGTAGATCAAGCAGTTCGGCAAATGGATAAATGAATAATTCATTCAGCATAAATTATTATGCATTTGAAATTACAGAGAGTCAAAAATAACCCCAAAAGCTTTAAGGAAAATATGCTGTCTCCTTCGATATCAGGGGAAATGAGGTGGCATCTGCACTTCAGCTCCATCACCACCATGAATTGGATTGTGGGAAATGATTGGCACTGCTGCTGGGACCTAAAGACTGTTCGTCCAATTCGGAGCTCTACTGCTAACAAGTCTAACTATCTTCTGTCTTTCTTTCTCTTCCACCACCAGACAACAGTCTCGCTTTTAATTAGCAAACAGACACTGAAGATCTACACACGACATCTAATTATACATGTGCGTACTTTCGTTTTAATTGTGGAAGTGGAACAATCACAGCTAACGCATTTTCATGCAATCTGTGTTACATTTCTACCATAACATGAGGCAGATGTTGTAAATGGTGTTTAATGAGTTCTCTTGGGAGTTAAAACGAGCAGTCGGTGTCAATATGGAGTGAAATGAGTAAATGATAAGGCACGGCGTGGAGGTGAACTGTGCAGGAATGCTGTAGCTCTTCATTTATTTTTCTTCAGTATATACTGTATATAAAAAATGATCAAGCAAATCACATAATATTATTTCACCGTCAGAGCTGCTGGACTCGTGCCAGCACTCATCATACACGCTTGCCAACTCAGATACGCATCACGCCTGAAAGAATGAAAAAATCCACTCTCAAATTTCTGGCATGACTTAACATGTGTCATAACAAAGGCATCTTCTCTTTGCACTAGCTAGGGTTAGCCAACTAGCTCATGACCACTCAGTAATCACTCAGAGGAGGGAAAACTAATCACCGACAGTGAGCTTCATGCTGGTGTTAGCATGCTAGCTCAAACAGCAGATCTTATTAAACGACAGATGTTTTCCTTATTCCTCTGATACTCAGTACCTGAGAGTGGCTTTAATGTCTAAAGTCAGACACTTGTAACAAGACTGCAAAGATGACAATAACAGAAGCACGTAATTATATCATCTGGATTGGGACTCGAAAACTCTACCATGCTGATTAGAATAATCTTCTTCTGATAAAGCTTTCCACCAGATTTTGGCGTCTGGCTGTGGAGATGTGTATTCATTCGACCTTAAGGGCAAGATAGCAAGCGGGATGGGGTGAAATCTTTGTTCCAGTTCACCCAAAAGGTGTTCAGTATAGTTGGGATGAGGGTACAGAGCGACCGAGTTCTTCCACATCAATCTTGCCCAACCATGACTTTGCAGAGCTTGCTTTGTGCGCAGGTGTATTGTCATGCTGGAACATGCTTGGGCTCCTTAGTTCCAGTGAAGGGAAATGTTAAAGGTACACATACTATATCATACACAAGTATGTGCTTCCAGCGTTTTTAACTAGAGATAGAGGAGGGTTGGCAAAAGAGAGAGAGAGAGAAAGAGAGAGAGAGAGAGAGAGAGAGAGAGAGATGCATGTTCTCTTCATGCTTGTATGGGTTTCCTCTGAGCCCTCTGGTTTCCTCCCACAGTTCAAAAACTTGCACGTCATGCTAATTTATTGTTATTATTGTGTATGGGGCCGGTGGCCTGCTGGTTAGGGTGCTGGGCTCATGATCAGGAGGTCATGGGTTTGAAGCTCCGTTGGACCCCCAACGTGCCAAAATCCCTGGGTAAGGTCTTAACCACAAGTGCACCTCTGTCCACCCAGCAGTATAAATGGGTACTAGAAAAAATACTGGGAAGGTAACCTGCAATTGACCAGCATCCCATCCAGGAGGAGTTGAATTCCTAGACGCTTCACGCTACGGAAACTAGGAATAAACGCTGTCTGATGAGTCACTAGGCTCAGGGAGGAGTAATTGTTCCATATTGCATCTAGGTGTGGATCTAAGAGTGAATGGTTGTGTGTGTTGGCCCTACAATAGTCTAGCGAGTTGTCCAGGGTGTACCCCTCCTTCGTCCAGTGTCGGCTAAGATGGATGCTGACCTCTACGCAACCATGGGATTAAGTGGTTCGGGAAATGAGTGAGTGAGCTTAGTCATCTTGCAGCATGTTACTGGAGACTGAAACTAACAGGAAAATTACATAATTACATGAGCATGGATTGGAACTATTTGAATTATTACGTATTTAATAGTAGCTGACAGAGGTCTCAGAGGTCACAGTACTCCATGTTTTCCAAGTCTAAATCTACACAATACTAAATTGCTGCTTCTGCATGTCATGGTTAGAATTACATCATCCTTAGTTGTAACTCCATACTAATTTTTAACTTTTAATCCATTACTCTAGTAATGGACAACGATGGTCTGAATGCATCTGCATATACTGACAATGTGCCAATACCAACATAAGCAGAAGCTGTAGAGAGTTTTACCAAGCTGTTGAGCATCCACGAATCACCAAAATAGCTTTGATGCACCCGATTATCTCCAAGATTCCACAGGTTTCTGGAATGACACTGGAATGACGAAGACCATTCCTCTTCATCATTCATCACCTGTGGTTTAAATGCTGATGGTGAAAAACGCTCATCACCTCAAAGTCTCCCACAAATATCCAACTGGGTTTAGACTCAGTGACTGTAATCAGCACCCAGGGGGTTCACGTGAACCCTCATGCTCTGTGGAATGGAATTAACCTTGAAGAGACCACTCCCACCAAGAGAACAATGTTTCTTCATAGTATAAAGGTGATCAGTCGGAAGACTTTGCAAACCATGCAAAGAAATGCCTCCAACGGCATAACAGAGCCATTTGGTTTTGTTGTAAGCCTCTATCGCATGCCAAACATTGTGAATTTTACCAAATTTTGGATTTGGCAACTTTTTTGACAGATGTTAAGAAAAACACAGGTTTGTCTCTGTCATTTAGCGACAATGAGTGACATTAGCACACATGTTTTCATACGTATTTACGAAAGACAATCGACAAACATTGATGACTGTTAGAAACAGTGGTTGTGACGATTAGCAAGTATTCGCCAGTCTTTCACCTCATTTTTAGAGCATTTGGGACCTTTTGCAAACTTCAGGTAAAATACCAGGCATAGGTCAAAAAAATCTTGGAAGTAAAACACTCACCCTTATAAAAAAGGATGAGAAAACCCTCCCTAGATACAGAGGACTTGAAATATATAAGAATATGGAGATGTACTTCTGTTAGGAAGAGGCCAGCTTTGTTTGGCTGCTGCTGCATCTATCCTATAGAAGAAGAGAAGCAAACAGGAGGAGGAAGAAGAAAGAGAGTGACTGATGGACCAAAACCTATAAAAAAAGGTACATAAACCCTCTGCAGCACTGAGTTCAATACTTGGTGAACCAAAAATGCAACTGTGGGTAAGGAAAAACTGTCTGCGACCCTAAAAACTGTTTGTGAACTGTTTAGCAAACTTTTATGAACCCTGACGAAACCCAAACTTCGCTACGTTAATCTACATTGCGCTCCATGAGATACTTGCTTTATTACTGCTCTGATGTGTGAAGTAAAATCTAAAAATAACACAAAAACACAGAAGTAGTTCAACAGCAAAGGACAATTTTTTAACCTTTGTATGCACAAGCTCTATTTTAAGCCTTTTCAAGCTCAGACTCGATAGAATAAGGCCACATTTGAAGTTGATACATTGAAGAGTATATAAAGCACACACAGCGCCAACACCAATCCCATCTGTGCAACACACATTTCAGAAGAACTTCACATCAACAGTTGAACCTAGCCAGCATGTTGTGCTTTTTATTCCTGCAACGAACATCAGTGCCTCTTACCAGGGAACTACCCATCAGGAGCCATAGGATAAAGTAAAACAAATCTCTAATATTTATACAGTTGAATCCCGCTCGTACAGACTAAAAGGGGTTATAGGGTGTCCGGATTAGTGAATAGTCCGGTCGAGTGAAGTGAAGGAGGGGGGGCTATACTCCATACTGAATACTGCACTAGTAAAATCACCTCTCAAAGTTCTGTAAAAGCACAGCAGTATTGAACTTTTAACACCCACATAATATAATATATTGTACCTCTACAGTAAATACATGCAATACATGTTGTAATACATTATACAGTAATTAATTTAATGTAGTGCTCGCAGTGCTGCTCGCGTGGCGTGCTCGCGAACTATCCTTAAAAAAAAAACAACATTGGGTTGTCCGTAGGACCCGAAATCCGTACGATCGGGGTCCGGTCGAGCGAGGCTCAACTGTATATTCAATAGAATGATTGTGTGGTAACTTTTTTTTTCAAGTGTAGATCCGTTTTTTAAACAATGAACACCCCTTCAACGGATTACAAACAAAATATAAGATCATGCTGCCTCTGCAAATGAAAGCCACGCACTGCCAATGGTTCAGTGTTTAAAATAGCAGTAGTTTAGATCATGAGTTTAAATCCCAGAAATGCCAGGCACGGTCAGGAACCTAAACAATGCACTTAATCTTCATCTGTTTAATGTAAGGCTTACAGAAAATGCACCATCCAGCTCCTGAAGTCTCCAGGCTGATGGGTCAGAAGGTGATGAATTACCTTTTATAACTAATCTATTAGTGTTTTTTTTTCCATGTAGCAGCAACTAACACTTGGATTTTGGACAGTGGACACTTCACATTATCAGATTGCAATTGTTTATTTAAATACATATTTTTAACAACATCCACAAAGAATAGGCAGCACGGTGACCAAGTGGTTAGCACTGCAAGCTGTGTGCAGCTCACATGCTCTCCCGATGTTTGTGTGGGTTTTCTCAGGGTACTACAGTGCCATTAAGTCAACTGGCTAGTCCAGTGTTTCTCAATTATTTTCTATGACGCCCCCCAGGAAGAAGAAAAAAAAATCATATATATATATATATATATACACACATACATACATATACACACACACACACACACACACACACACACACACACACACACACACACAACAGTGTATCCTTATTAACATTAAAAACTAAACAAGAAATATAGTTCAACTTACAACAAAGAAAACTTTAGCATTCTTTTTTAATCTGTAACAGAAAATATTTAAAGTGCACTAATTTACCTGAAATAAAAAAATACATCCTCATTTATACTCTAAATTTTTTTGACAACTTATTGCACCATTTGACAGTTAAAAATAAAAATCCTCTCTGCCTTCCTTTTCAAATCGGTTCATATCACTTGTTCTCTGCTGAAATTTCCAACACCATAGCGCGGCAGTGAGAGCGCCACTGCCAACTAGTGTAGTGGAGGTGCAATTACACTTAATTCTAGTACACTATGGCAAAAAAAGCATGTTCCCCAGGGTCACACGTGCCCCCTCTGGCATCACGCCGCGCCCCCCAAGAGCCCCACTATTTGAGAAGCACTGGGGTAGTCTCACCTAAATTGTCTACAGGTATGAATGTGAATGGTTGTTTGTGCCAGTGTTAGTTTGATAAAAGCAGAGCTTCTGAGTAGAGCTCCATAGGCATGGGATATGACTTAGATGGATGCCACCACAGGAAACCCAATAAGGCTGCCGCATTACAAAAAAAAAAAAAAGTCAACACAACCCCACCCCCCACCCCGATTTATTATTAATAAGGAAAATGAAACCCAAAAAGAGGCTCATACACCACTGTTCAGACTCAGACAGAATAAAAAAACACACAAACTCCCATAGGCAGACAAGCCTTTGCCTAGAAAAACAACATCAAACATTAATGGGGGCACAGAACATGAACTGGTTAAATGGATAAAAGGGAAATTAGCCAATAAAAGACAGTCAAGACAAAACTCACTGTTAACCTTTGCTTTCACTCCAGACTGTAGTTGTCCTTAATGGAGCCACACGACTTATAACACCAGCTTCCGGCACATATCAATACAGATATTCATTAAAAACTCTACCCTTTTGTAGTGCCTAAATCCATATTCAGGCACTGACTGGGTACCGGTTCAGGGTGAACCTCAGCCCTCATCCAAAGATAGTTGGAATTGACTCAAACCTCCCTGTGACCTCTTACAAATGAAAGGTATAAATAATGAAGGAAAGTATGTATATATTAAATGTAAGCCTAAACATTGTTAGGGTTTTCTATGAGAGATGTTTCTTTTTTTTTTTTTTGAGAGGGTGTGTCAAGTGTTAAGCCACATTCACGTAGGAAACGATGAGCGATACGCAAAATCACCTATTTTACATATGGAAGTAAACAGGTAAGTTTTGGGAAACTGTGTTTGGCAGTATCTGTCAACTGACAATATCTTTAAGCTCTGATTGATAATTGCTTTTATCGTGTTGCATGGGAGTTCAGCTGCTGTCCTTGTCTTGTTTCCAGTGTTAGGTATAACTAAGTATGACTAAGTATTACTGTTAGCCTGTGATTTGACCTTCGATGATGGATTTGCATCTAGTCTGTGACCGCTGCTGTGGATTCTGATGACAAGACTTTAACTATGGATTTACCTCACCTGTAAACCACTCAAGTGTAAAGATCTGGCAAAAAACGTGAACACACTACATGGCACCAGCCATACTGGATCACGACGATTCTGCTGCGTGAATGCAGGGGTGCTGTATAGTAGACCAGATGCAACACCAATCGAGCACGCCACGAGCTGAATGTTCTTTAAACTGCAGCCAATAACAAATTCATCCATAAAAGTTCATTCAGTCACTTAATAAAAGAACAGGGAGGCAGACATATGGCATCGAATCCGACATGCTTTGAAAGTGGGAGCAGATGGTTTGTTTTATTCTGCCAAACTCTTCCCAACTTATTAACGCATCACTATCACCAGCGTATATCATTTAATCTTGTCAAACAGAGGATGACAAAAACAATCGAGGACGCTGGGTAAAACTGAAGGGATTGTTTTGAAGTACCGGAACAGTTACATTCATTTAAAGTTAGATTGGTATGATTAGGAGGACTTACAGATCTTTATAAGGCTGCAGAATTATTCTAGGACAGCAGCACAAAGCAATTCTTCCTCAAAGGCAGCTGCACGCTGGGCTTCTTACTGACAGAAATTCATTTTCATTTTCTGAAAGTCCGTCTTCTATATTCAGGAAGGGTTTCCTCACCATCTTCATAGGTTTGAGTGGTTTAATTCTCAGATTTGCCTGACCTTCACCTGCCATTTTACCTGTAGTTGTCAAAAGGTCCCAAATGTTCCCAAACAGTGGCAATAGAATGGCAAATAGGCGCTAATTGTCATAAACACGGCTGCTAACACTCACTAATGTTCAATGTCTTTTGAAAACACCTCTGCAACATTTGTGCAGATGTTGCTAAATGTCAGTAACCGTTGCTAAATGGCTACACGCAAACCCTGATTTTCATCAACATTTGTTAGAAAAATTGGCGAATCCAACACCCGCTATGTTCGTCAGCAGTCGCTGTGCGATACAGACTTCACTCTCTGAGCAGTGCGAATCACATTGAGAATAAAGCAATCTGGTTTCATCCACAGACAAAGCCTCTGTAAAAACCCCACAGATATTGAGTCTTTATAATGAACATGAGTTTTAATTCTAGCCAAGATTCATTCTTATAACACTGTTTTACATACAGATAGTAACGCCAGTAGGATTTGACCATGGCTTCATGTATACTAAAAGAGAGCAATGCAGCAGGGCTCCAATGTTTCAACTTCCACACTTATACCACTGTAATTGCTTGTCATCACAGACATCGTTAACTAACTCAGCACATCGTCTTTAAACAGTGAATCCAGAATATCTGCTATTAATATATAAGCCTGTCACAATAACCTTTTTTATTGGATGATATATTGTCCCTGGATCTATTACAATGAATGATACTATTATATTTTATTAAAAAATACAAAAAGAAAAAACAGTATAAAGATTTTTTAGCCACAGCTACAATGATAAACATAATAATATTGGTTCATACTTTCAAATGTCAATTGATATTTAATCCTTTACTAATAATATTAATAAATACATCCCAAATTAATCAAAGCCCTGAGATGGCCTGGCGAGCTGTCCAGGGTGTACTCTACCCTCACCCAGAGTTGGCTGAGATGGGCACCAGCCTCCCCGCAACCCTAATTAGGATTAAGCGGTTTAGGAAATTAATGAATGAATGAATCAAACAAGCCAATTCACCAAAAGTATCAAGTCAAATGCAGCGAGAAAGTGAGCTTCAGTTGAACCAGGGCATAGATTTTTTTCTTATGTAAATAAGCACACGCTAATTATTCCAATTAATCATGGACAGGAATATCCTACAGTGAGACACTGACTATCGCTACAGGCCTATTTATATGTTCAAAATGAAATTAAAAGGAAACGGGAAACTGGTGAGTGAGTCCCCCTTCAGCCCGAGCTTTGAGTGAAGTGGATAGCTCCGAGTACTGGTGCGAATGTGGATAAAAGCATCCCGCATTGGAGGCAGTGGGATCTGATCAGTTAGCCCACATTCCAACTGGCTAGCCCACAGCCGGAATTGCAATCCTTCACATTCTTTTAGCAGTGCATACACTAATAAGCCTGAACTGGATTTATAGACCACCTAGTCAACTGACGTCCTCTGTGTGTACATAAGCACAGACTCATTCACGCACTAGCAGCGTCACGTTGAAGTGCAATAACAAACCACAACAGGCTTGACACTAGTTCTGTTACCAGCCAACCGGCTGAAGCTGCATCACTTGTTTTTTTTATTGGTTGACGGACGTTGACTTTGATATTTTATCACGTGTGGAGTCCAGCTAAAACACGATGCATTTTGTGTAACACAACGCTATGTTACATAACCAAACACTCAGTGAAAGTGCAAAGCTTGGTCACGTGATCAAACACTGAGTAAAACCACAGACCTACGTTACATGACCAAACACACTGAACCTCTCAGTGTCAATAACAGTGGAGGTAACATTTTTATTAATGTAATTTTCCATGTAAGTTATCTTGATAACATATTTTAATTATCAAAATTAATACTGATGTGCTATTAGGTTTGTGGGCTTTTATACCCAAGCTTAGTGGCTCATATTGGGCTTTTACACCTGAGGCCAGAGGCTCATCAGCTGATGCTTATCCCCGGTTTCTGTAGCATGAATTGACTAGGAGTTCAACTCCTCCTGGATGGGACGCTGGTCCATCGCAGGTTACCGTCCCAGTATTTTTACTGGTACCCATTTATACTGCTGGGTGAACAGAGGCACACTTGTGGTTAAGACCTTGCCCAGGGGTCTTAGCACGGTGGGAGTCTCACAGAGATTCGAACCCATGACCTTCTGATCATGAGCCCAGGACTATAACCGCTATGCCACCAGCCCCACAAGTGAAGATGAGATAAGAATAATTCAGAGAACCGGAAGTGGAGCAGGGCCATCAGATGTCCTGATATGGTTGATCCCTGCTGGCAGCGATGATAAAATGACCACCTCTGGAACCAGACCAGGCTTTAGTTTTGAGACACCGCTAAGAAGACATATTTGTTTATAGTTTGATGAGTTTGCCAATTTCGAGTTCTCAGTCAGTATTCCTAAAGGAAAAGAAAAAGGATGAGCCATGAGCTCTCTCTCTCTCTCTCTCTCTCTCTTTCTCTCTCTCTCTCTCTCTCTCTCTCTCTCGGCACACCTGGCTCTGGATCCATCAATTAGGTTTGGACTCGAACCCTCAGGGGTTGGGCTTTATTAATGCTGTGAAACACCAAACACAAAATGTTTTCAATTAAAATGAGGATGAATTGCATGGTGCAGCCCCCTTGTCAAACCGCAGCATGTGAATTATTGCCAGGCAGACAGACTATTATGCACCAGCTCTCCTGCAGTGCTTCTGCCCACTTTCCTTTCCTCTCACTATCGCCGTGTCGTCAAATTATATATAAAAAAAAGAAGATTTTAAAAAGTGAGGATCATCCCATACCAAATACACATCTTATCAAATGCTTCATTTTTTAATGGCAACGAAGATTTTATGCTGCTGTTATCTGATTAGCATTTATGAGCCCATAACCTTGAGCTGGATGATACTCTGACTGCTTATTCCCACAATGCCTTTAGGCTATCTAACAAAGGTAAGATTGGTAGCAAAGGTTAACAAGGTGTATAAAAAAATAACTGGGATATTGTTGTGCCTTGGGGCGGCGTGGTGGTGTAGTGGTTAGCACGTCCACCTCACAGCATGAAGGTCCTGGATATTAGTCCCAGGCTTGGCGTGGGTGTTTCTCGGTGGAAAAATGCATTTCCTGTTGTCCCCGTGCTTGTGTGGGCTTCCTGCAGGTGCTCCAATTTCCTCCCGTAGTCCAAAGATGTGTACGTTTGGCTAATTGGCTTATTTACGTTGCCTCTAGGGGCAGCATGGTGGCATAGTGGTTAGCATGTTCGCATCACAGCCAAAAAGTCTTGGGTTTGAGGCCTGGGCTCTTGCGAGGGCGCTTTTGTGTGGGATTTACATGTTCTTCCTGTGCTTGTCTGGGTTTCCTCCAGGTACTCCGGTTTCCTCCCAAAGATATGCACATAAAGCTAATCGGCTTTTCCAAATTGCCCCTCGGGGTAAGTGAGAGTGTGAATGGTTGTGTTGCTTGGTGATGGCTTGGCAAGCTGTTCAAGGTGCGCCATGCCTTTGCTCGGTGTTGGCTGAGACAGGCTCCAGCTTCTCTGTGACCCTGATAGTAGAATTAAGCAGCTCAACAAATGAGTGAGTGAGTGAGTGAGCAAACCGCCCTGAGGTGTGAACATGAGAGTGAATTTGTCCAAGTTTCTCCAAAGAGATGGGTTCTGCAGAGGGCTTGCAACCTACAAAACAAACATTGCAAGCATGGAAATTGCAGAAGTGGCCCAATGAATGAATGGAGGGATGGATGGATGGATAGATATGCCAATAATAGTGTAAATGTAATGAGGCTCAGCTCAGATTAAAGATTTGTCCATGGTTTTGGTTTAAATTGCTAGCGAGAGGAAAGTCATTCAATTCAAGGTGCGCTTCTTTGACATGGGTGGATGATCGATGGTTTTTAGATCTACGTTTCTTTCGGCTCCTCCTCTCAGAGGTCGCCACAGCGAATCATCCGTTTCCATCCATCCCTGTCCTCCGCATCCTCTTGTCTCACACCAACTAACTTCATG
>JAQNCB010000004.1:23133790-23149852 GCA_030068295.1 Euristhmus nudiceps | reverse complement strand
TTGTTATAACAGCCGGCAGTCTGTAGTAATGTCTCTCTGTCCACATTTTACTGTCGTCCTCAGACCTATTGTGACAAACCTCTACGTTACAATAGTTTCCCTTGCGATTCGGCATTGTGTTCAGGTCCGTGATTTTCAGGGGAATAACGAGCGAGTTCTAATCGGTGCAGCAGTTCTGTGTCTCCGATATGAAATTGCGCAGGTTGATGACGTCACCAGAAACAGCCCTATGCCCTCATTCAGGGCATGTTACATTTAACATTTTCATCTAACTGAGCATTTGGTGCTTAGGAGCCTTGCTCAAGGACCCAACACTGGGGCTTAAACTATGGACCTTCAGATCAGATCAGTAAGGCAGAGTCGAAACCACTGAGCCATCACTGCCGAACACTTGCTGCCTTGACAGAAATCAGAGATGGGTTTCGTGTTTATTTGCACATAGAGACGAGAAGTGAGATATGATCCCATGTAGTCAGTCAAGACAAGTGTGGAGACGCAATAAACGACAGTGAGAAGTAATGCATTGAATCCTCCTGTCCTGATCACCCAAACACACGTTTATAGCAGGTGTGAAAGTGGACTCTAGGCACGAGCGGCACAGTGACTCAGTGTTTGGCACTCTCACTCCACAGCATGAAGGATCAGCAAGAAAGTCCTTGTGGCTGACTGTGGCCTTTCCGTATGGAGTTTATGGTTTCACCGAGCTTGTGTGGGTTTCCTCTGATTGCACGGGTTTTCTCCACCCAGTCCAAAGACGAGACAATTTGGCTACTCTTAAATGGCCTGTAAGTGTGAATGTTAGTGTGAATGGCTGTCTGTCTCTAGACGTTTTACGACCAGAGGACCTTCATTAAAGTTCTTAGAACTCCTGTAGAAAAATACCTCCTTTTTACATGTCAGGAACTGAGAATCATACTTCATAAAACTCTGTTTTGTGGACTCATGTAAGGCTCTAAGCCTTCATTCGAGAGTGCTGCTCTCACAAAGCAAAGGGAACTTACTGATAAGAACGCCTGAAATCTGATACTACGGTGAATTGAAATGTGTCTGACTTCCGGTGTTGCACATGAGAAGCGCATAGTTCTAACAGGGGAAGCCATTATGAAAACTTTTTTTTTTATTATTCTGTTATGAGCTGTGAGACAAGGATGTACTGAACAATATTTTATTTCCTGGGTGATGACGACACGCTCCTATAGACTTGACCTTGGTTTTATAAATGTGACCAGCAATTTTATATTTAGGCACATTCATCCTCTCTTCTTGAGTGTCATCCACATTTCCAGCAGAGGCCACTTCTTGCAGTTATGCATGAATTAAAGGCCTTGCTTTAAGATTTCAAAATAAAAGCCTATGTCTAAATTACAGATGTAGATTTGAAAGCGTTTATATATAAGCGCTCAGATATCCTTCTACAATCCAAATACATGCATGAAAGGTCAACTGGTTACTCGCAGGGGTGAATGTGAGTGTGAATAATTGTGTCTGTAAATATTCTCGCAACCTGGTCAGGATGTAACCCAGGATTGGCTCCGGCTTCCCTGCAACTGTGATGGATAAGCGGTACAGATAATGGATGGCTGCATCGAAACATATCAAATCATATCGCATCAAGGGTGAATTTGTTCTGAATCGCTTTAGTAGGTGCCTCATCCATCCATTCATTTTCTGAACTGCTTAATCCTAATTACGGTCATGACAGCTCGCCAGGCCATCGCAGGGTAGAAACACGTTGACGGCTACACAGCCTACTCTTTACGAAAGTCAGCAATGGTTCTTTTACGTGCCCCTCACCATAGACAGTGAGAGACATAGCCAGCCTTTGATAATCCAGTTAGCTGCACTGGGGGGGGGAGACAGCAGTGACAACCACTGAACCCCCAACTTTGGGATCGGTAATCCAGCACTTTACCACCAGGCCACCACTGCCCTTCATTCATTTCCCAAATCACTTAATCCCTGCTAGGGTCACAAATAGACAGAAGCCTATCTCAGCAGACCCTGGGTACACCCTGAATTGAAACTGCTTCATCGGTATTTCAAGTGTTGGATCTTTTGCAATGCATCGAGATGCCTTGCAGTAAATCCACATCACCTCATGCACTGAATGTAACGTCCTATTAAATAGCATTGTACCTGGACTAGCAATGTCCCCCCTGTGACGTCACTGCAGAGCAGAGCCACTGTCAATAACGCAAATACACCATCAACCAACAAATTAACCAGTTAGCCGCACACATTACACATTTCCCAGTCCAAACATGCTGAATGTGGTTCAGTTTTTCTTTAACACGCCTTCTGCACGAGCTCCTCGTCGTTGTTTTAGTGCAGAGGCAAAGCAGCAACATTCTTCTTCATCTTCATGCAACGTACCTTGAGCAGGGAGGTATGAGGTCGCCATGGAGACGAGCGTTATCAGGCACAGAGAAAGCACGCGCCATCCTCGGCTTAGCGCCTTCAGAGCAGCTGCACGCGTCACAGCCTCCATTCAGACAAACTCATGGTTTTATGGCCGAGGCGACTGGAGAAGAATCGGTCCTCCTCACCGAGGGCACCGTGGGCGAGGGGAGGCGCGGAAAGGAGCTGCAAAATATAATCAGGGATGTAATTACACACCCACCCACAATGCATTGTAATTCATGCCTCAGCACACACCGCACGAGCGCGCGTTCAAGCGTGAGAAGAGAAGTCTTCGTGCGCGTGCTCACTCACTGTCGGACTGCGCGAGAGCAGCGCGTTTTTCTTTGTTTCTGGAGCACGCGCTCGTGCAGGAGGGAAGGGGGGATAGGGCAACCTATTTTGTATTAATACAAACAAACAAACCTACAGTTAACCGCCAACCATGAGCTATTAGTACCCTGAGGTAATGTAATGGCATCCGGCTAAGTTAATACCCAGTAATGTACCGTTCAGGATTCGGTTAAAACCGTTAAACGCTCATAGCTATTCTTCTTATTCTATTGAGTCCTGGAGAATTTGGTGTGTCACCATCACACGGTTAGATATTTAGCTACATTTGTGCTAAATAAACAAAAACAGCCCCGGGTTAACTGTAACCTTCCCATTCAGTACAATGGTACTTTCCCCAAAGTGCTAAAGAGACCCTGACAGACATAAGGCTCTTCTTCTGTAATGGTATGTCACACATGCTAAGCTAGCTAACTGTCCGTCATTAGCACTAACCAGCACTTAATTCTTGCTAGCTCACATTAATTGCGTTATATAGTAGCTACTAGCTAAGCTTCTTGCAACTGCCACACATACATCTGTGGAAACCTTTGCTAATGTCTTAACACGACACTTACCTCAGTTACAAGGTTCTTAGTACATTAAATATCCGCTCGTCTGGCTCGAGCCGACAGATTTCATACTCAGTTGTAATTCAGGTGTGGATCTAAGAAAAGTTTTTCTCCCATGACATCCAGACATAACGGGATATTTTTCATGGATAGGTGCCTGAATCCTCTCCGCTCATAGAGCATCCTTCCCTCCACCAATCGGGACACTCGGATTCGGCTCTACACTAACCCCGCCTCTTCTCTGTACTTATTTGGACATGTAGTCTAAGGACCTCGATTACTATTGGAGAAAAGAGCTGTCCATCACTAAGTTAGGTTTACTCGCCGACTGGCGTCTGTGGTTCCACGGCAACGCTGACGGTAATCGATAGTTTGTAAGACGAGTTAAAAGAAGTATCGTTGTCCTCTAATTGTTTTGATGAATTAGAGGAATGATTTAAAAACATATTTAGTAAATGAAGAATAATGTAATTATTTTTGCATTGTATCATTTTCTAATATATGGGAAAAAAATACATGAATAGAAAGTAGTCACTAATAATGTATTGACTCACATCGCCCCCTTGTGGTGGTGAATGCAAGGATGATAAATATTAATTTCTTCATAAAAGGGCATTTTTAGTCACCCATACACAGTATGATGAAATAAATTATTCATTCATTCATTTGCGAAGCTGCTTAATCCTAATTAGGGTCGCGAGGAGGCTGGTGCCCATCCCAGCCAACTCAGGGCAAGGGCGGGGTACCAGGCCATCGCAGGGCCAATACTCACACAACCATTCACTCCAAAGGGAGATTTGGAACAGCCAATTACTGCCTACTGTGCATGTTTTTTGGACTGTTGGGGGGGGGGACCAGAGTACCCAGAGGAAACCCACGCAAGCACAAGGAGAACATGCAAACTCCACACAGAAACACCCAGGCCTTCTTGCTGTGAGGTGGACACGCTAAGCACTACACCACCATGCCGCCCTGCAATAAATTAATTGCATCGAATTGCCTCTAACCAGAATTAATTTATTTTATTTTATTCACCATTATAGTATGTGCTTATTCTTAGGATAGTTCAAGTAGATAACTGTCACACTCACTCACTCTCTTATTCATTTGCTCAACTTTCTAATCTGGCTACGGTTACAGGGAGGCTAGAGCCTATCTCAGCTGACACTGGGTGAAGGTGGGGTACACCCTGAACGACTCACCAGTCCATCACAGGGCAACTCACAACAATTCACATTCACACCTCGGGCAATTTGAATCAGCCTAATGTGCATGTCTTTGGACCGTGGGGGGAGACAGGAGTACCTGGATGAAACCTGCACAAGTATGGGGAGAACACGCAAACTCCACACAAAAACCTCCAAGCCCGGGAGTCTAACCTGAGGGCAGAGGTGGTTTAGTAGTTAAGGCTCTGGATTTCTGCACTGAATGTCTGGGGTTCAAATCCCAGTGCCTTCATGATGCCACTGTGGGTCCTTGAGCAAGGCCCTTAAGGCTCAGTTGTATGATAAATGAAAGTCACTGGATAAGGGGGTCTGCCAAATGCTATAAACGTAACTGACGCAGACTTGCTAGCCACTGTGCCACCCTAAATAAATGTAGCACAGATATTTTTTCATACTTGAGCCAAACAGCATTAATTAAATTATTCTGTTTAGCATCACAGAAGCTCATCCTCTAAACACTGAGTACACCTGGGATGAGATCCCAATGCATTACCAGACACAGTGCAGAAGCTCATTCACACTCAGGTGCAGTATGAAGACAGACCATCCATCTACTTGCATGTTTTACTAATGATTCAGTCTTGCTCATGGTCAAACTGCAGTATACACTTGTAGTCAGAGCAGAGACAACTTGCTTCCCAGGGCACAATTAGATTTGTGACCCCTAGCCAGGTTATCTGTGGCTGTGGGTTTTGTCTTTCTAAATAACTCAAAATGTGAGAAATGCACCCTAACTGTTCAGAACACATGAGCACCTGGTCCATGGGCCTTATATAGTATAGCCTTGTGTGGACTTTGTTGTTTAAATGATATCAAATTCACTGGATGAGTAGTTGTCGAGTCATTGCCATCACACTAAGCCGGCACAGTGGCATAGTGGTTAGAATGTCCGCGTCACAGCAAGAAGGTCCTGGGTTCAATTCTCAGGCTTGGGTTTCTTTGTGTGGAGTTTGCAGGTTCTCATGTGCTTGCGTAGGTTTCTTCAGGGCACTCTGGTTTCCTCCCACAGTCCAAAAAAAAGAAATGCACATTAGGTTGTTTCGAATTGTGAATGTTTGTGGGTGATGGTCTGGCAAACTATTCAGAGTGTACCCTGCCTTCACTCAGTGTTGGCTGAGATAGGCTTCAGCCTCCCTGTGACCCTGATAATAAAGGATTAAGTAGATCAACAAATGAGTGATGAGAGAGAAACGTACTATTGCTGCTCCAGTCTCAGTGGAAACAGTGTTTCATTTTACAGTTTAACCTCAGAAGCATAAAAAATGCTATTTTTTTGTGTGTTTTGATGATTTCCAGGTGAATGACATGTTCTTGTGTTTGTCTACCAACAACCTTGATACAATTAGTGAAAAGAAATATCTACAATAACATATTGGCCTCAGGGACATTTTAAACTTGATGCAGGTGTAATTCGTTCATATTTAATCTATTAAAAAAAATAAAATTTTCCCCATTTTCTCCCTGATGTAGTCATATCCAATTCCCACCCATCAGCTATTCACATGACCAGCACTGACCAGGGAATCAGTAGTGAACTTGTGGCCTTTCCCTTAACTTTTTCTCTATTTAATAGTAAAAAATTAAGGGAAAGGCCACAAGTTCACTACCAACACCGGTTTGGGACACGACCTCTGAAATCTCGCAAGCTGATTGATCGAGACGAATTTCCCAGCAGAAGAAGAGGAGGCTGAGTCAGTAGTGACTCCTCGTGGCATTTTCCTGAACTTTTTCCCTATGTTTCCTTATTTTTTTTTTTTGATGAATATTTAAAAAAAATCCATGATGCACTGAAGCCGCAAAACTTGAAGCGCGATATAGCAAGGGATGACTGTAATAAGTAACAGCCATGTTGCATCATGGTGAGAACGCTTTTTAGCCATTCAGATTGAGGTATTAGAATTTATTTTGTGTTGAGTAATTTCCTTTGTCAGCATGTATCAGTTTTATATTCCTTACAAATGTGTTTTGTTTGTGCATATATATATTAGTGAATAATATAGAGCTCTTATTCTTTAGAATTAAATATTATGCTCTACTGTGCGTAAAAACAGATATATTAAGTGAATATATAAATATTATAAAACACAAAAAGACATTAAATGAAACAAAATCTATCATGAGACAAGAAGCGTAATGCTGTGACAGTTTAATGTAAATTCAAGACAAAGTGTGATTACATTTCTACACATATACAATATGCATATGTGAGCATACAAATTCTCATTAATAACTCGATTCACCTTGGAGACCGAAAAAATGATCAAAAGTAACAGTGAATAACAAGCTATAACATAGTTCACCACAATGCGAGCCCCTTCTCACCCTACAGTTAGTAAATAGAACAATTAAAATAACTATATTCTTCTATAACCCAGATGTTTGTTAAAATCCTCCATAAATTGACACTGTTATTGTTAGTCGTCGAAGCCTAAAATAAAAACTCACTCCATTTTTCTACAACGAAAATTAAGAGAAGCACACAACATCTTAATGGTAACACAAAGCGCTCAGTTAGCAAGTACTCAACTTTTTGGAGTTAAATCATTCTTTTTCTTCTTCTCGTCATCAGTATTATTTATATTCATTTTAACATTCTATAAAGCCAGTAAAATATCCATTCTCATAACATACTTAATAAGATTAGTCTAAGGTACAGGGTACACATAGCGCTACGTTAACAGATTGAAATAATGAGACGTCACACTTCTTCAAATCCCCAATAAAGAAAGCTAAATAATAATAATAAAAAAAAAACAGGTCGACTTTAACAAAGAAACATAATCTGAAAATACTGCAGCACACAATAGCTTCGATAACAACTAATGAGATACACCATTGAGAAACCCTACAGCAACAGACACAGAACTCAGGGTCAGGGTGCAATGCTTTCTTAGGTCTTGAGATATTCTAGAAAAATATTTTGTTTACATTTGAATTGTTTCTTGTTGCTGTGCAAGTAGAAAAAAGTTCATGTCACAGATGGCTGCACAAATGGCTACAGTGCATCACAGCTACATACATAACAGATGACGTGGTGACTTGTGATGAATTATCGCTTTTTTTTTTTAATCTGTGTTCGATCAAGTGTGTACGCAGCACCATCTACTCATACTGTAACAGGATGTACTGTAGCTAGTAATACACATTTACCTTTACATTACAAAAGTAATGCAAGGCCCCTTTCAGGGCTGTTTAGAGTGAGAGGAAGTCCAACATGCGTTTACCTGACGGAATCTCACCAAGGTTAAAAATAAAATTAAAGTAAGACCTAAACCAGGGGTTAAAGTTCGTTTTATTATTATTGGGTTTTCTTTTCTTTCTTTCTTTTTTTTTTTTTTTTTTGGTTCTATAAAGTATGAAGAATGGCCACTTTGATATTTTGGCCTCTTAGTGCATTTGCACATGCAGATCATTGACTCGAAGAAAGCCGTAACCCTTCTGTTTTAACAACAAGAACAACAAAAAACAAACACTCAACAAAAGGACTTTACATATGTTGAAGTGCTGTGACCACGTCACTGAAAAGAAAGTGATAGAACACCTGCCAACGCCGCCGGTCCTTAACATTGTGTGATTCACAAAGCGCTCTTATACTCACTAGATTATTTAGGGTAGATTATTTAAGCAACTCTTGTCAGGAAGTTAAAACGCTTCAAAGAGTTACCTAGGAGGACATCTGGTGCTGGAAATGTCTTTCAAACTGAAGGGGAACATAAGACTGGAATAGATTTGATCGACATCTATATATATATGTATATATATATATATATATATATATAAAACAACAATGCAGAAAGGTGTCCACAAAAAAAAAGGGACTCAAATTTCACCATTGCTTAAAGCTTCATTGTTTGGAAGGCAGTGTCTTGACATGTGGAGGAAATTTAGGAGGTGAACATGTAAATAAAATCATTGTTTTAAAAAGACTTCTAATTTGAAATTTTCCCATATAGAAAAGATATTTACTTCTCAGACATTATAGGGGGGGGGGAAACGATCTGTACTGCATCCTACAGGGCGGAAAAAATCAAATCATTTACTACTTTGTAGAGCTAATAGGGTTTAACTGCTCATCTCATTTAATTTAAATGTGATCAGCTAAACAAAATGAAGAGTCTGAATAATACAATTTTTGTGGATGTTAATGGTATCCAAGTTGTTCTTGCGAGACATATTGCATCCTTTTTTTTTTCTTAGGAAAAATGCACATTTACAATAAAAACATGGCACTGTTTATATCAACTAATGGTTATATATAGAGATAAATATGAGATGTTTAGTCTCATGTTGTACATTCATTTTGTGCTAGTGACCGTCACTGGTTTGTCATTCAGGTCACTACGGAGTACTGCTTTCAACTTATTAATGGATTCACATACTCACGTCTTCACATTATTAAAGCTGAAGAGCTTGTAATTAAAATGTGGCTTTGCGTTCTTATAGGAATCCAGTACAGAAATGATTTGTACAGTGGGATTCCAACAAAAGCACAGAGCAGCTTGGGATAGCATGCACCGTTAGGTAGGTTAGCAGTGATGTCGCTTGAGTGACGTATAATTATTGTACTGTATATGCTGGGCTCTTGAATATCTCTAATATAAATCTTATTTTTTTTTCCTTTCACTGGCAGTCAGTTACTTCAATAGACAATTCTATACATCGTCAACACACTGAATTTCTTTGGTGGGAAGAACTACGAGTGTGAAGTGACAACAAGTTTTCCTCTGTAAGGTCAGACAGGCCAGTCTACATGAGCTAAGACAGGACCAGAGACTACAGCCAGCGCAGTGAGACAAGACAACACTTTCTAATATGGAATGTTAGATGCACAGTATATCGAAGAACAAAGGAACCTTTCCGTCTCAGCGTCCTGGGGCCAATGAGCTTGTACGGAGCCCCAGCTTAATATGACTTTAAAGTCAATAGATATGCTGGCAGCTTACATCATCATCCAAATCCTAATAAATAAAACTCTACTGACAAATCAAATAAGTTCATGAATTAAAAATGTAGGTTCGGGTAAAGGGTAGAAGATCACAACAAAAATCGATGCTTTTGATTAGAAGATGCCTCTAACAATACTTAGCATTAGTACAACATACTGACCACCAAATGCAAATAAAAATGAGCCTAATGGAGTTAAAAAAAAAAAACCAAGCCTGGACGATTACTCTAAATGTATCCCAACTGACACGTAGCATATACTTGTAGCATAGCTTGATAATAGTAATAATAATAATAAAAACAAACACTTCAAATGTAAAGAACTATGGCATGACATGAGATGGGCGAATCGGATGCACTCAGAAAACACATGCACGTGCCCTCATCAAGTCAACTCACTTAATCATTGGCTGAAAACACAAGCCGTCAGAAAAAAAGGCGGAGCCAAAAGAAAGAACGAAAAAGAAAACAAACAATTGGCCCGCAATTTCTTCCCCGTATCAGCTCTCTCTTTCACTAGTGATGCACAAGATGAACAATCCCTCCCGCGAAAGGCCTGAGGTTCGTGCTGAGAACCAGAGCCGTCAATGCCAACACACAGCAAACCGGCACACGTGTTCCCAACAGCCCTTCGGATCAGAAGGTGGTGCGTTTTTCATCCAGTGCCTTAAGTAGCGCAGATTCCTCCAGGTCCTACCGACATGCTCAAAGCCAACATGCTAGCCTCTTGAAGATGTGAAATTTAAGTCTCTCTCTCTCTCCCTCTCTCTCTCTCTCCCTCCCATTCTCATCTAAAAATCCATCCAGGGCCATCCTTTAGCACCTTAATCTGTCCTGTCCCTACCTCGACCTGCTCGCTCACCCTCACAGGTTTACTGTTTCAACATCTTTCTGCACCAGGCTCACCGGGGCTGTTCGCTCTGCAAACACTCCTGCTCTTCTGACCTCGCCTCCAGAACACCCTGATAGATGTGCTGCGACCGGACATCGTTAGCGGATGGTGTTCTTTTGAATGTAGCTTCGGTTTTATGAATATTAATCGATTAGCACAGGATTTCAAACGAGTCACACGTCGTGCTTCGGTTCCATCAGTTCACGTCAAATCTGCTTTATAGAACAAAACAAACACAAAGCTCAGTGCCACTGAATTGGCTCCTAAGACACACAGCTACGCTATACAGTAAACATAGGTACTATACATAAATATAGTAACAAAATGTTACTAATCTTTACCGAATGACAACTTTGGTTCATTACTCCAAGGAAGTATCTTGGTCTAAATGTTTAATAAGCTCATGCATGCTGAACGAGAAGCACTGTCGTACGAAAATGGTGTCGTGTATAATAATCTAGCGAATTACACTGAGGACTACGCTTACACCTGGAAGTTAAAAACAAAACATCTCAGACAAAGATGTCCAACCTAAAAGCCGGCAGACAAACTGGTTGCCGTCGGTCCGAAAAGGTTTTCCAGCCAAGTAAACTGTTGTAATATGTGTAAGGCACTACGAGGGAACAATGATAAACCTAAGACCGTGGAGGAATATATCGCACAAAGGTGCAGAGGAAGGTGTACCACGCACATGGCCAACAGCAGCACACACGTGCACAGACTATTATGTTATACATGCTTATGTTATTACAACACCGTTGTGCAATCACATTTAAAGAGGAGGAACAAAAGAACAAAAACAAAACAATTCTATTGGCATCAGAAAGATTCTTCATAAAATAAGTGGGTGAAATATGCTACATTCTAAAAAAAAAAAAAAGGGAGGGGGTTTAGCTAAATGTCCAACTGTGTGACAAAAACATTTTCTTTTCTAAATGTGAACACAAACAGAGAAGAAAAAAAATCTATAAATACACTAGAAAGTCTTTTGTCTTTTTTTTTTTTCCTCATATTTCCAGAAGATTTTCCTCCAGCTGTTGTCGAGAGGACGGCGGAGTACATGCAGCACCCATCACCGTAAGTGATTCGGAAATGTTTAAGACAGTTCAAGGCCATCATTAATTTTTTTTTCTTTGTAGAGCAGCAGATATCCGTATTTCACCTTATATAACGTTCTCATCCTCCACTTGACCTCAGCTCGACAGTCAGTGAAAGAAAAAAAAGGGAGTGGAAAACAACAAAAAAGATAATAATAATAACAAAACTCCTGGTGTCTCCCAAAATACCAAAACAAGTGAGCGTACTCTAAAAGAAATTAAATGACAAATATATGATTTCTATACTAAAAATTATGAAAGACCCAACAGAAATAGAACTGGCCCTTAAAAAAAAAGGAAAAAAAAAACAAAACTTAAATTCAGAAAGAAAGAAAGGTCTTTTCTAACTCATCCCTTGCCTCCCGTGGCACTCTTCCTTTCTCCATCAGCGTCTTCATTGTCTTCAAGTTTAAGCGTGACAGGGACAGGGGGAGGGTTCGAGGCCATTAAGTTTGGGCATGTCTCACTGACTCGGTCTTTAGTGGGGAGAGGACGGGAAGCAGCGTTGGACTCGGCTCCAGTGTTTTTTTGTTGTTCTTGTTGTTTTTTTTTCATGTCTAGAGATACGGGTATTGGTTCATCTTGGTTGGGCTCAAGGGATATCCAGTGTAGACAGTAGAGGCAGGCGAAGCACTGATGTATGTTTGATGGGCAAACTGGGGCTGGTACTGGCCGTGGTGCAGCGTGGGGGATGGCAGCACACGGTGGCCCATGCTAACAGGTACCTGGTGCACAATACTTGGTGGGTATCCAGCGTGTTGGACTGCATGGTGAGCAGAGCCCTGTGATGCCACCAGATGTGCCACAGTGCCAGTGGATCCCAGGGCAGCAGGGGTGGTGTATGTGTAGAGGTGCGGTTGGCCAGATAAGTGAGTGGCAGCTAGGTGGGGGTGCACGTTAGCACTGTGGGAGGGACTATTGTGGTGAAAGGAATAGGGAGCTTGGGCAGCCATTGTGGGTGTGATATAGGCTTGCTGTCTCCTGTGCCCTCCATTTCTCTCCACCGCCATGTGCTGCTGAGCCTGCAGAAAAGTACACACTGTTACTCCTTTTGTTTTGCTCTCAACATGCTATCTGCCCTAGGGATCATGTTGTTTTTTTGTTTTTGTTTTTTTGTTTTTTTTGGCTCAACAGGGTACATACTACTATTCTTCTTGTTTTGTTAGCATCATGATAACAAGACATATGCATATATCAAATGCAAAGTCCGCACCTGACTGAGATTGAGCGGCTGCTGCTGGAAAGGGTGTGGCCCGGGACGTTGTTGCCGATATGCCCCGCCTCCGGGAACACCCCCTGAAGAGTGATTGTTGGCTGACAGGCCTCCATTGGAGGATTTAAACTTGTAGGCAGGATTCTGGTGGTTCACTGTGTCTATAGTAATCAAAGATACATTTGAATATCAGCAATATATAGGAATGTAAAAGGAAACAGAAAGCTACGTCTTAGCGTCTCAGGTGTTCGTCGCAGAAATGGCCACGGATACCGTAGACATAGTTTAATGAACTTTTTGAAAGGAGCCTCTGTCTCACCTGGCACAAGTCGATCACACTCGCTCATGCTCTCGCTGGTCTGGCTCTTCAGGGGAGGGATGATGATGGTTCTGGGATTTCCGTTGTTATAATCATCCAGCACTGTGCCCTTAGAGTCATAGTTGTTAGCATTGGGGCCGTTGGTTCGGGATTCAACAGCATAGGGGCTATTATTGCTGGAGTCGGAGTCAGGGGAGTCGTGGACAGTGACACAGCTAATGACGTTCTTTCGCTGCTTGGATGATGTGCTGTTAAGAGATGAGAGCAACACAGTTAGGAAAAATCCTAAACACCCATTGAATCGAATTCTTATCGGAACACTAGGAATTTCTTTATGCATCCAAAAATACCAATCCAACCCTTCGGACCTGGTGTTAGTGGGTTGCTTGTGCTCATCCTCCTCATCAGTGTCACTGCTAATAGTGATGATGCTGACAGCTGGACTTGGGGTGTCGGGGATGATGATGGTCTGTCGAGGGGGATTGTGTTGGCTGTGTTGCGGGTGTTGATTGTGTGATCCATGGTGTTCACGTGTTGTGCTGGAGGCCAGCTCTTCTCCCCACCCTCCTCCTCCTCCTCCACCACCACAGGCCTGGGGCAGGATGCAGGGAGCAGAGGGGCCGTTTTGCACCACAGCACACCGTGGCGGTGTGTTCTCCTTCACACGCTTGGAGCGCTGAGGGGACAGCACCGCCTGCGACGAGGACACCTCATAGGCCGACACGTTCCTGATCCAGGAAGGCACATACAAGTGTCAGATTATAAACCCTTTCATCCCATCTCATAAAACCCAAACACGTTCGTCTCTCTACTGACCTGTTGTTCATATGCTGAGGCTTACTCTTCTTGGAGGATGAGTTGTTGTTTGACGGCTGCCTCATTACATGTGCCACGCCCACGTTCAAAGGTTGCTGGGAAGGCAGGGACACGTGACTGGCAAGCAAGGCTGGCTGTTGCATGATGGGATTGTAATGGCTGCCATGGGGATGGGAATTTCTGAAAAGGGGGGAAAAAAACAAGAGATGTTTTAAGAATATACATCCATTTTTTACACTCTATTTACAGAAAAAAAATCAATGTGGAATGATATAAGTTTGTCTTTTTCATTTCAGCCACACATTATCTTCTTTTTCTTGAAGCCAAACTTCCGGCAAAGAAAAAAAAAAAGGAAAAGAAGTTGAGTCCCCATCTTAATAAAAATGCATACTTCCATCCAAATCTAAATAAATCATGCACCACTTAATGTCGCATGACATCAATTTTAAATCATATTCTATGCACAGCACTACCAATCATGCCCTAATTCAATATGATGTCCGTCCAGTAGAAGGCAGCAGTGTCTGTATTGGACGCCGTGCAGACTGACAGCAGAGGGATGACTCTCAGAGGAGAGATCTCTGACTCTGCAGTGCGAGTGCGACACTGCTGCAGACGGGCTCATCGAGGACAATAGAGCCGTCAGGGCTGGGCTGAAGGCTCGCATCTCCACTTTTAACGACATCAGCAAACCCGCACGAGCCTACTGCCTCCACAACGCCATCAGCCAGCTCGCACGCTTCCTACAAATACTTATAGTTAACTTGGTGACCTGAGCTTCCCCATGACCCACTCAGAAGCGCTTAAAACATTTAACATGAAATCCCTATTAGTACTGAATGCAATATGATGTGCTTTTTGACTGACGGATTTTAAAATAAAACTGTACTTCATTTTGCTTGCATAATTCATGAGCAAACCCAGCTGGTAGGCTGAGTACACAGCTTCCTGCCTCGTTCAACTTGCTCATTCATCAAAGTCAAACAGCCATGCAATAGAACACTTTTCCCCAGTGTTTTAAAGGTGCAAATGAGTATCAACATGCTCAGTAAAAGGGGTACAGTGACGTGTGCATTCTTTTGATGTACACATATTAACAGAGATGTAATTAATAACTACAAACTCACTTCATCTCCATGGCCTCAACTTGACAGGGCTTAACCATGAGCAGGGCACATTTTCTTCGGTTCGAAATGTTTTCACGTGCTTCACGTTTCCCTTATAAATGAAGCAGCGCCGCTTGAAACGTAAATCAGCTTTTCAGGCTGAATTCAAAAGGGCATGTCGGTATACCTCACCACCACGTCTTGTTGCTGATTACCGATTAATAAGAACAACACGACAAATTAAATGTTCCAATGAATGGCAACGGCTGTCAACGTTCAAAAAGTTGAACTTTTGGCCATGCGACAGCCTGCGAGAGAGGCTCAGTACGGCTTCGGTCATACACGTGAATGTTGAGCAAGACGGAGGAGGATTATGGTTATTGGCTCACGTTATAAACTGTGATATACACATTTAGGAACTGCCTGAAAGCGGAGCTCCCCATGAGATTTTTGTGGGCTGTTTGTTTTTATCCTGTCGATGTTTAAACGTTTCAGCTATGCTCTCCGGAAAAATTAGTAAAAGCATTGGAAAAAATATTATGGGAAATCATTTTAATTTGTTATAATGTGGATGTTGCTTCGGGTAAAAAAAAAAGTTCATCATCATGATTATAGTCTTCTTAAGCTTAATCCGGGTCGGGTCGCGGGGGCAACAGCCTAAATAGTGAGGTTCAGACGTTCCTGCTACCTGCTGCTTCCTCCAGCTCTTCCGGGCGGACACCGAAGCGTTCCCAGACCAGCCGACAGACATAGTCCCTCTCAGTGTGTTCTGGGTCGACCCCGGGGTCTCGTCCCAGTTGGACATGCCCGAAACACCGCACCAGGGAGGCTTTCTGGAGGCATTCTAATCAGATGCCCGAGCCTCCTCAACTGGCTCTTCTCAATGCGGAGGAGCAGCGGTTCTACTCCGAGCTCCACTCGGATGGCTGAGCTTCTCACCCTATGTGTAAGGGAGAGCCCCGCCACCCATCGAAGGAAACTAATTTCTGCCGCTTGTATCCGCGATCTTCTTCTTTTGTTCACTACCCAAAGCTCGTGACCATGGGTGAGGGTTGGAATGTAGATCAACTGGGAAATTGAGAGCTTTGCCTTGCGGCTCAGCTCCCTCTTCACCATGACGGACCGATACAAGCTCCGCTTTACAGCAGAG
>JAQNCB010000004.1:22965326-22978073 GCA_030068295.1 Euristhmus nudiceps | reverse complement strand
TTTATTGGTACATAGTTAGGATTGTATCTTCAGCTCCCCTGACATCACCGCGCTGGAAGGGAATTGCGCAATCTCATAGCGCAAATGCGTGTTTGCGAACTGGTCGCTTTCAGCCTCCCGGTTAGTGGCATGACTTGTCGTGAAAAAAAATCATGCAAGTGTCAGGGCACCTTTATGGGGATTATATTGATTTTTCATTTTTTCGTGACCTTGACCTTGACCTTTGACCTAGAAATCTTTTCTTTGAGGAGGACCAAGCCACGGTGACTCCCCATCACATGTGCAAGCTTGAAGTCGATCGGATCAGTACTTTTAGAGATACACGCTCGGACGGACAGACAAACAAACAAACAGATAGATGGACCCGATTACAAAACCCTCTCTCCCCTTCGGGGGCGAGGGTAATAAATATAAAATAGATTATGTTCCTTTCCTTGGTCACAGCTTAATTCTACAGGTGTTATTTCCTAGTCTTTGTGTCGTCATTGTCATCATCACCATCATCATCCTCGTAATTATTATTGTAAATAAAGAAAATGTGCAGATTGAGTGTAGTGACTCGTACTGTGTTGTGCTTTGTGGCTATTGTTATGAATGCAGTCTATCTGGTGTGATATTTATCATTTCTTGTGCACAGGCTGTTATGTAATCGAGTAGTCTTCTAACCTTTCATACTTGTCAGGGTCAGTTTATAACCACAGCACCATCATTAGCTGGATCTGTTTTGATGGTGGGTTGTTACTCAATGTAACACTGACACTAAGGTAATTAAAAACCCCAGCAGTGCTAATGACGATGACAATGATGTATGCGATGGCCTTCACAGTCCCCAGATCTCAACCCAAATGAAGACCTGGTGTAAGATGAGATTTTTTTTTGTTTTTTGTTAAGATTTATGTTGGAGATTACCTCATCTTTTTAAGTTCATGAAGTGAAGTGGTGCAATTTAACAAAAAAGAACAACTGTAGGAAATGTACCTTGTAAGGTTGTTGATGGTTAAGCCTGGAGGAATGATATGATGAAGTAGTGCATTAATGGATGTTTGGTTAGAATGAGTTTTGTTTGCCTGAGAAGGAAAATGGTCATTAAAGCGGACTGAGTTGTACAAATGAAGTCGTCCCCATGCTCTGACTTTATCTACAACCCAGAGGTACTTTTAATCAGTGCGAATTGAATTTATTGAAATAATAGAGGAAACAACTTTATGCTATTACAGCTCCCCAGTGGAGCACCATAGTCATGGAAGGTGGCTTGGATGGTTGTCCCAGATGCAGCCCAGTGTCCTCGCCTGCCCACCACAGGAAATCCAGTACTGCTGCCACGTCCCTGGATTGACACTGATTTGCATTACAATGAGCAACAGGGAAAAAAAGTATTGTGAATAATGAAACTGAAAAACAATCTGACGCAGGTAGGCAAACAGACTTACAGATAAACAAATGTTGACCAAATTGCAAAATCAGAAGCTTGACAGAACATGAACTCGTTAAACAGACATTGAACGAACACAGCAAGTGATACAAATGAAAGCAGAAATGCAGTAAAAAGGAAACCCAGACTCGGACACCTTGGCTTTAAGCGCGTGAATCTATATATAAGAAAGTTTTGGACTGGCGTCTTAGGAAGCATTGCCCACCACAACCATCATCAAAACACTAACTAAGAAAATATCTTTTGGAAATATGGTGCTCTTGGTTCCAGTTCAATTCCAGTAACTGTGCCAAGCAGCAATAACACAAGACTGAGGTGGCCCAACACTCCCCAAAGACATTTTATGTTAGACTTTTCCTTTAATTAGTCTCTCATCTGTGTGTATCTTAATTGTGAGCCTATATCCAGGCTGTGTGTGTTAAAAACCAAGCCAGATGTGTTATGCTAAAGTATTGTGCTACTATTTCAACAGACTACTTCATCCAGATGTTTCTTTGAAGTGGTGTTTGTTTAATAAGCCTTCACTGGGCAACAAATCCTTTAGCTCGCTGTGAAGAATTTAATTAAACCATAAAAACTCGACTTTTTAAATCCGCTTTTAAAAAAAGTGCTTTTTGACATTAGTTGGGTTCCACATACAACCTTGTAAACCTTACGCCTGCGGAATGGATTCATAAAGACTGAAATTAGATGGACCTCTTTTGTACAATGATACTTTTAGGTGTTGTTTTAACACTAAGGACTACACCCTCATGAGAATGTGAGTCCACAAAGAAGAACTTTTTACAAACTGCAATGGCCAGGTGCTACTAAATACAGATATGAGGTAGGGGAAAAAAAAAACCACCACCCAACAGCATAGTCTCTGTCTCAGGAGGATCTGAACAAGCTAAAGACGTGCCAGGAACCATCATTTCCTTATGCAACTGGGTAACCACAACACTGTCTCTCAGTAATATTATATATGTTTGATCCTGATGGGGTTGAATGTTGAATACTCTCTTTGTACTGAGGCATGTGTTCATGCAGGTTTAGTGGAATGATACTTTATTGTTTTATTTCCTTCATCAAATGTTTATTTCTGGATGTGCCGCTGAACTTGTTTAACTACAACTCTGAGCATGAATCTTGGCTAATAGCGTACTCTGCCTTCTTGGAGCTAAACATTTCCAAATTTTCCCAGTAATCTGTATGAATCCCCTTTTGTGGTTCTTTTTTTATGGTGCTGTAATGCTTCCAGACTTTAGAAACATCTCAAACTTATGTCTTACAATTTAGGATGCTTACAGTAGACTCATAGTGAGGCTCCCGAGTGGAGCACAATAATCTTGGAGCATGGCATGGACGGTTGTCATGTGTCCCATCCCGTGTCCGCTTGTGCCCACCACAGGAAAAGCAATAAGGCTGCCATGTTGCTGCGTTAATGCTGATTGGCCGTTATATATCACTGGCTTGTATTACCATGGCCAGAAAAAAATAATACAGTATATTATTATTATTAATGAAACCAAAACCTCAAAAATAGAGGCCCATAAACCACCACTCAGACTCACACAGAATAAAAAACACACATCCTTACTCGGGTATGCAGACAGACTTGCTGGTAAATAAATATTCATGGAGCAAATGCTGAAATCAGAAGCCTGACAGAACACGAACTTGTTAAATGGATACTTGATCTAACAAGGCAGGCGATACAAATAAAAACAGAAATCAGAAACGCAGTAAAGAGCAAACTCAGGTTCGGACAGTTATCAAGAGACATCTATCGGATTCTTAACGTTGTTTGACATCTACTTCGGCTCTTAGGCGGAGTCTAACCCTATCAGACGATCCTACACTACCTACTCACACACGCACCTTTCCAATATTATCCTATGTTTTATTTTGTTGATTTTGTTTTTAATATTTGTTTTATTTTCAGTGTCCTTGGGTGTTTTGAAAGGCGCTTTTAAATATGTATTATTATTATTATTATTATTATTGTTATTATTATAAATTATTAGATACTTGTGAAAATTGATTCAGTTTATTACCAAAATGAGTAGAAACATAACAAAATCCCTGTTAATATCCCTGTTTCCACATGCATTTTAATGGTTAGATCTGCAGACGGTACATGAGACTGTCTTTGCAGTTTGGGCTACTTTAGCCCTGATCTGCTTTTTCAGCTGATTATCCATCAACAGTTTTGTAAAAAAAAAAATACCATAAATGTAAAAGAACCCCCTGTTCATATCTGCTGTTTTCATTGAAAGCCAACATTAAAAAAAAAACCAAAACCCATAGCCTTTATCTTGGGTAATTTTTAAAATTAATTTAAGTTCCTCTGGGATTGTGTATCCGAGCTGTTTATGTGTTTGGCCACAGACATGCTGACAATGTTTGGAGTTGAGCCAAGTGGATTCTCAGTGACTCTCGGCCTTTTCCTGATCTTCGTGGTTCTTCTGTACTGGTGAGTAATCCCACACACTTACAGTAAAACATTACAATCATGATATATTTAGAGGTTAATTACAAATAACTCCATCACAGAGTCACCCGGTCTTCCTTTCATAGGTAGCACATCTCTAAAGACTTTAAAGACTTCTTTATCTTCAGTAGAAATGATGAGTAGTGTTATGAGGTTTGTGATGAGTCACAGTGAATGTGAATATGCACTTCACTTACTGAAACCTGTTTTAACTCATTGATCGATAAATGATAACACCTTCCGTTTTTTTCTTTTCCCTTTTAACCTGATTTACATAGTGATTAAAAATACCTAAAGCATAATATGGTGTCGTATAATTTCTCCCCTTGTTCCTTAATAAGAAGTTTGGCGAAGGAGTAATAACCAGCGACCCTCATATGGGGATCCTACAAGGGCATACACACATGTAATTGCAGGGAAAATATAATGTATAACAATATACTTATATGAGAATAGTGATGTCTCAGGAGGATAAGTGTAATATGTACTGTAAGTAATATGATATCATTTGTACTGTATAATCTTTTTTTAAATAATAGATTCATTTTTATGTTGCAGATTTATATGGAAATGCTTGAGATGTACTGCATGTGTTGGATTGGGAGGAGCACCACTTAATTAAGTAATTAATTAATTAATTAATTAAAATGTGTAATAAAATGAGGATAAGGGTATTTTAGTATATAAAACACCAAAGCCGTGATGTGATGTGTCTAGTTTTCAATGTCAGGATAATGCTTGAATAAAATTAAAATAAACCGTAAAAGTACTGTGTTGCAGTGGTTAGCAGGTCACAGCAAGAAGGTCCTGGGTTTGGTTCTCAGATTCTAGGTATTTCTGTTTCCTTGTACAGCCCAAAAACATGCACAGTGGGCTTATTGGTGGTTTCAGATTGCCCCTAGGTGTGCGAGTGACTGTGAATGGTTCTATGTGTTTTGGTCCTGCAAAGGCCCGACAAACTGTTCAAGGTGTACCCCGCCTTCGGCCAGAGTTAGCTGAGATTGGCACCAGAATCCCAATGACTCTTATTATGATTAAGTGGCAAGGAGAATAAATTAATGAAAAATCTAATTTTAATTTGCTTTTATTATGTTCTAGTGTAGTGTATATACTAAAACATTTATTCTTCTTTAGTTCGGTGTATATCGCGGATTACAAAAGTCCCTTCGGTGTTTTGTCCCAGCAACTACTCAGTGAATAAATAAAAAAACCCAACAGCATTATATTATTAGCCTTTGAGTCTGGACCAGATGTGGGCAAATGTTTTGACTAGCGGGCCACAATGGGTTCTAAAATTTGACAGAGGGGCCGGGCCAGGAGCGTTTGAATGGAGTGTTTGGGACGGATATACTAAAGCATTACATGTAGTGTATACAAACCTCATAGCACAGCACAGTAAGAACACGCAAATAAATGTACAACCTGATTTTATTAACAGATTTGCGCTGATTTGCACTTTGTCTTTCAAATATGCAAAATAGCCCTGATCAGTTAATAAGTTTGTCTCAAGGAATATGCAAGATATGGCGTATACACACTATTTTGCACAATATTGGGAGGAGAAAATGTAACTAGATTAAAATAGCATACGTACTGTGATTTATCAAACCTGGAGATTACAGCTGTTTTTAATACGTTTCAATCAAAGGTACAAAGTTAAAGAAATCAACATTTATTGAAAAAAAACCCAGAATGGAATCACTTTCAACATTCAAAACATATTATTACCCAACGAAATACTCAAGCTGAATAATATCTAATTGTGTTAAACCCCACAAAATCATAGATGGATGATCCTGACCGCGCACTCTACAAACACGCCACGGATGCCCTGACCTTCATGCGCAAACAGTACACGTGCACTGTCGCCAAACACACAGACATGGGCTGTATTAAATATCCTACCTCTAGCAGAAACTAGAAATTGAAATTAAGAGTGATATGCGACGTGTTAATGAAGCCACTGTACCGCTGCTGTGCGTAAATGCACACACTGCTTTTAATTAAAAGACGCACTTCCACAATTTGCATATGTATTTTTTCATAACACAGCAGAAAAAACACCAATTTCAGTGGGAACAGTGTTGTTGCTTTTTTGCCAGTGCATCCAAGTTTGGAGTTAGTTTTGTTGTGGCAATTTTGACTTGACTGTCCACTTTCCTTCTCTTTGGCCGCTCATTTTTACAGAAGGGCTCGAATAGCGACGTGAAACGAGGTGAACTAAAGAGCAATTCCCGCCACTCCAACAACGGTCAATGTGTTTTGAGTACACCATCTACTGGGGAACGTGGGCATTGCAGGGAAAGGGGAAAATTAATGAGGTTTTTATTATAATTTGGACGAGTTCGGCGGGCCGGATTAAGAAGCCTAACGGGCCGTAGTTTGCCCATGTCTGGTCTGGACACTATATCTGAAGTAGTTAAGGTTCTACAGATGCACGGGTGCTGCAGTGGAGATGATTTCAGTAAAAATCTAGGGCTAAACAATAAGCTGTGCATTTATCTGAGCCATAATTTCAGCTTCAGTAATGAGCTGTACTACGGCTTGTAATACTGTGTAGCAATGTAGTTAAGTGGGCCAGCAGGCTCTCCAGTAAGTAAGAGCTTCCCACTGTGTTTCTGTACAACTGTCCTTTCGTTCCAAAAGGTATTAAAGAAATTGGACATTTCAAGTAATTAAGTACTGGAGTCATATTAAGATTGTAAATGCAAATTAAAGGAATAAAACAAGACTTATTGTGGAGGGGACTCTCCTTTACCCCTCAGCAAAAGCTGAAAGCATTCCTGAAGAGGTATTGTCATCAGTTGCTCTGTCCATCTGTGTGTATGTGAGACTGTCAGTCCATCATCGACCGTGGACACTGTAGAGCCTACAATAGTTGCTCAGTTACCATAAAACTTATGTTTGGGATGCATTATGGTCACCCCCAGAAGCCTATTGAAAATCAGCTTGATATGTTAATTATTACTATTGAAATTAGTTAAATTATTAACTACAGTAGATTTAGAGGTGTTTATAGTACTGTAGCTGCAGCTCGGAGCTGTCAGGTTTTTTTTTTGTATCTTTTTGTGTTTTTGTTGTTAATGTTTCAAGGACTTTTGGGCGTAATGCAGTATGGAAGGGCTGGGCTGTTGGCGCTACGAAACAATTCTGGACTTTTTGAACCTCCAAAGCTGGATTTTATTCCACCGGAGCTGCAGCGGGCCATGGGAGCTTTCACTATCCCTCCACTGTGGACGAGGAGACGGATGTGACACCATAAACAAAAAGCAAAGTTAGCGAGGCAGGCTGCGTGCTTGGCTACATACTAACCCACACAGACCGGTGCTATATGCAACATGGGCAGAGCTACTTAATATTATCTTTTCAAGGTGTTATGTCGCTAGTCAAACTTCACGAGAATATTACTTGGTAATATTACCAATATTATGCAGTGTTGTTTGAAGAATTGTATTTCCATGTGTGTGTATATACAGACATATATACACAGACACACATACATATATGATGAGAGCACAAGCATGAAACTCAGAGTTACAGAGAATCATGTGCGTTTCATTTATATTACATTTATATATATATATATATATATAATTAAAACAACAACATTATAGACAGCGAGAGAGAGAGAGAGAGAGAACTTAATCAGCTTATGTAATGTTTGTGTTGTACCTAAACTGTAAGTGCCCTAATAGCTGGTTTAAGAGCATCAAAGTTTAAAGCCGAGGGGACCCACAGTGCTTTGCACGGTATTTTTTAGTAGCTTTTACAACTTCTTAGCATTTTTGCACTTTAATTTATTACTTTTGCTCCATATGTCTTCCTTCAAAGTTGATGCAACTAATTACAATAGATTCTTGAAATCCAAGTCTCATCATTTAGGTTTGATGCATGTTGTGACGAGTTTCAGCATGTTACACCGTTAGTTTAGTGCTCATTCCACAGAGACGATCATAAAGGCATCCTTCTGCTTTTCAGAGAGCATAATGTTATTTGAAGACTTTTAGTAATTAACTCACTCACTCTCTTACTCCATTTGCTGAACCGCTGAATCCCGCTGCTAATGTTGCAGGGACACTGGAGCTTATCTCAGCTGACAGTTGGGTGATGGCGGGGTACAACCGGAACAGCACACCAGACCATCACAGAGCAACGCTCATGCAACCATTTACACTTACGCCCACACCTAGGAGCAATTTGGAACAACCAATTGGCCTAGTGTGTATGTCTTTGGACTGTGGGAGGAAAACTGGTGTACCTTGAGGTAACCCACACAAGCGCGGGGCGAACACGTAAACGCCTGAGAAAAGATTTCGAACCCAGGACTTTCTTGCTGTGAGGCGGACTCCTTCAAAATGCCGCCCTGGTAATTAACCACAAGCCTAAAAGGCGAATTTGATTGCATCGCTTCGGCATTTATTTACCTTTGTGCACACCATGACCTGATAATTGTAACAGTTTAAAAATAATTTTATCACTACTTTAAAAAATTAAATTTTGCATGTAGTTAAAGGAGAACACTGTGTCTTCTGCTTAAATATCTGTTCCGGAACCTCTTATAGTTATGAGTGTTTAGGTGTTCCTGTAGCTTACTCTTATTTATTTATTTATTTTTGTATCATGTTTTAATGCTGCTCGGGACTTTATTATGAGCTTCAGATGTTTCTGTTCCAGCTTTTTGCATCCCTGCACCCATCCGGTCATTCGGAACAAGTAAATTCCTCTCTGCTGGCAAAAGCACAGCTACAATTCACACTGGACGAAAGGAGCTTGTTATGTAAAAGCCTGTCATCTTACAAATGAAGATTTATATCAGTGGATGAAACCCTCCTCTATGAGGACAGCCATGACACTGAGGTTAAAAGAAAAAGACGGAATATAGGCTCAGCAGCGCTGATGGGCTTTTCTGTCACGACTCCAAAGCAGGAATAAGCCACATTAGAGGATTAGTCTCTGGATTTGAAACTTTGTGGCACTGTAAAATAGGGGGCTGGTGTCATTGAATCTGTTCTTGTCAAACATGTCATGCGTTTCTAAAGTACAAACAACATGCGCTAATGTAGTGGACGAAAATGTTGAGAGCGACAGAGGAGCTGGAACGGCTCCATCGCAGAGTGAAGAAACCGCAGGCTTCCTTTATGTGTGCACTGATCAAATGAGATGATTTTACCCATGATGTCGGTTGCTTTTGCGGTTTCAGGATAGACGCAGTGCAGACAGGGCCCTATGTTTTTTGAAGCCAATCTTCTTAATCATATGTGAATGCAATGTATGTAAAACAGGCCTGGGCCTGAACTGAACCGTCTCCCTCTACTGGATAGTTAAATGGCGGGGATTGTGTAATTTGAGGTCTATGAAAATGCCGTCAACATCCTTTGTGTGTGTGTGTGTGTGTGTGTGTGTGTGTGTGTGTGTTGAGGATAAGATAATGGATACTGCATGTACATTCTAAGAGGATGAAAATAAACATTTATTCTACCTTTTCCTGTGGCTGTGGGAGCAGCTACAACAATGTAGATTTTATTTGTTTTATTATATATATATATATATATATATATATATATATATCCTCCACAGTGTGTGTGTGTGTGTGTACATGTATGTATGTGTATATATATAATTTCTTTATGGCATTTGTCTGAGAACTTTTTGACTAACCCTCGTATATATATATGATGCACCATTAAACATGATTTAAGATGCATAATATAAATGCAAGCAAAAATCCACCCTAAATAACCTGTATACAGTATATAACTAACTTAATCTTTTATGGCATCTTAGATTTATTTTGTAATTACACATGATCCACAGTGCCACACAGCTTCCTGCTGACAGTAGTGCCAGTAAGATTTAGCCGTTCCTTCATTGCTGCTTAAACAGATACAAATTTAAATCCCTTTAACAAGCAATATCTGCTTGTTGTTGTTGTTGTTGTTGTTGTTGTTGTTGTTGTTGTTGTTGTTGTTGTTGTTGTTGTTGTTGTTGTTGTTGTTGGTGTGTGTGTGTGTTTTTAATGAATTTACTGCTAAGAGGAATTTCAACAGAAAGGACTGTTTTAAACATCAGGTTTGGATGAGGTTCATGTATAAAATATGTATTGTATGTCTTCAGTGGAGAAAATAGGTTAGGTATGTAAGTCAGGCTGTCCGATGTGCATTTGAAAGTGATACGACTGTTGCAAGGCGAAAGAATCCTTGTGTATTATTCTTATAACTTGTGACTGCTGTTCATATGTGGCACGAGGTGCGTAGACTCAAGCTCCTGTAATAGTGAATGTTTGATACACATGGGTATATAAGGGGATCCCTCTGGCAAAACATCAGGGAGTAATGGGACTATTATAAGAAAATGTACAATTCCAAGCACATCAGATGACATACAAAAGGGTGTGAAATTGATGAGTCTACCATAACACAGCCATCTGATGCTGTAGGGCACTGTAGAACACGCACAGGAAATGGACCTGACACTGACAGTTACCTACAAGAGAGAAAATGTTTATCCTGTTCAGAACTTCATGGCAGGAGTCTAGCATGGCATTTTCTGTTGCCCAACAAGTGAATTTCCTACGACACGCCCCATAACTGCCCCAATTTTTTTGTTGTTGATGTGGATCTGTTGTGTGACATACAGTATGTGACAGGGGCATGTTCATGCCCATAATAATAATCCTGATAATTTTCAGGTCATCAGTGTCTTTTTGTTTTTTTTTTTTTTTTATGTCAAACTCATTATTCATTATAATGATTCCCTTTAAGCACAACAGTTCCACCTATAAATATCTTTTATTATGATTTGTTAAGGGTGCACCACATTAACCTGCCTACATAAAAAAGGTACATACCGTACACACTAAAGATGGAAACGCTGTAGCTTTCAGGAATCTACTGCAGTCACATGGAAAATTTTAAAAGTAGTGCTGGAGGTGTGCTGGTTGGTAGAAAAGGGCATGCTGTAAATAAGAACATATGGGCTATTTGATAAAAAAAAAAAAAAAAAAAAAAAACGGTCTTCAATAAAATCAGCTCATCTGAAGCTCTGATATGATGAGATATAATTAGGTTGATTTGGCTCGGCTAAGGAATGCGCTTTAAGGCCAGCTAAATCTAAATGCGGGTTAATGTGAGGAGTTCATACAGCACTCATGCTGGGTCTCTGTATAATCTTGGCGGTGTCGTTTCCTGGGTCACTCGCCGCTTTTCAGTCTGCCCTGGTGTTAATACAGTACAATGTTCAAATTAAAGCTTAGTCTTGTAGTTAAGAACTATTTTTGATGTGGGGATTGTGAAAAGTAGTAATAGGTCAATATGCGATTAGGTAAATTGCGAAAAAGTGACAAGGTGCCATCATTTGTAACTGAATTTGAAGTGATATATTGGTGAGGATGACATATTCCTACAAATCTGTTAAGAAAATGTGAGAATGTGACACTGAGCCCATCTGTTTGTCTAGTCAGCTGTTTCAACAGCTCGTCACGCTACCAAAGGCCGCAGTGCAGAGTCCTTACTTTACGCATCTGTCATTCTTTTGCATCTTGTCTCAGTATTTCTCATTTTTCTCCAGCACTTCAGGTTTAGTTACATTCCTCGAGTTGATCACAGTGTGTCGTGCCTCGTGCCTCTTTTGCTCCACTGTGTTTAGGAATGTCATGCATTAAAACAATATTCACATCGCGGTGCTAGTATACACCCAACACACAGCATTATGATACTCACAGCCCTGTCAACTGAGTTTCATTGCTACCGTGTGCTTTCTAGTGTACGCCAGGCGCTGGTGATCAGATCAGTTTGCGGACAGCTGACTCTGCAGCCCGGCAGTTATGTGACCAGATTGACTTTCTTTGTCATTGGAGCTGTTATTGCTTAATTGAGGGCTCTTGGACAGCCCATCCATCACAGATGTTAATCATATCAAGAGCTCACACCCCCCTGAGAAACCTGCTACCCTAAGCCCTTTCCATGGCAATAGCCTGATAATAAAACTAATATAGTAATCTCCTCTAATTTCTCTGAGATCCACCCAGCACTGTAAAGGAGCTCTCAGCTGGAATGCGTCACGTTGTTACTGCAGACAGCACTGTTAATGGGGACTGGAGTGCCATCGTACAGCATAAAGCCCAGTTGTCTTCACACCTCTCGGGTTGCTGATGAGCTCAGTTTGAGCAGGCTGTTGACTGAATTTCAAAAATGCAAAATAGAAAAGACAGCAGGTGAAAATCATCACTGCCAGGTGAACACTCTGGTAAGATTTATGTCAGGATTTAAAGTAGGTTTCACCTGTAAGAACTTTTTTTTTTTTATTCTCTTTATTTTTATTCATTTAGATTTCAGAGAGAAGAACAAGGACAGTTAGGACAGGAGGAAGAAAAAAAATCCACAAAAATCACACAAAAATTAACAAAATAATGTTATTGTAATGTAATGTCCCTCACTACATTGCGCTTCAGGTTCTGTGGCTTCAGTGCATCGCAGATTTTTTTAAAATATTCATCAAAAAATAAGAAATCATAAGGGAAAAGTTCAGGAAAATGCCGCGAGGGGTCGCTACTGACTCGGATTTGGATCCCAGCCTCTTTTTCTTCTGCTGGGAAATTGGTCTGGACCAATCAGCTTGTGAGATTTCAGAGGCCGTGTCCCAAACTGGAGTCGGTAGTGAACTTGCGGCCTTTCCCTTAATCTTTTCACTATTAAATAGGGAAAAAGTTAAGGTAAAGGCGGCAAGGTCACTACCGACTCCGGTTTGGGACTCGGCTCTGAAATAAGAGCATTCGTGTGACAGAAAAGGCGGAAGTCAAGGCATTTCTTACACTTTATTTACATCTATGTACAATTACACGTAT